>VWZW01007318.1:336449-580468 GCA_013397115.1 Edolisoma coerulescens | reverse complement strand
ACTTTTAGTTTTCCATTTTAGGAGGAAGGGAGGAAGAGAGGGAGGGAGCTCTCCGTGGTACCGAGCGGCGCCGGGGCCGCCGGGCTGCGGGTGCCCGCTGCTGGCGGGAGGGAGGGAGGCTTATCCTGCCCTCCTCGTCCTGGCACATCCCAGTTATATGAAATATTATATAAATTATATTTTATACTTTTTAATATTATTATGCATAATAGATATATTATATATAAACAACTTCATTAAATACAGCTTAAATGAATATAGCTAGTGTTCCTATAACTCCATAATGTTTTTCAGCTTGTCCTTCTCTCATCACTGCGTTTCAGATCACGATGGCTGGCTGGCTTTTTTTTTGCAGCCCAGATAATACCCAGCAGTACTGGACAGTATTCCCAATGCCACTGCTTATTTTCCATCTCCTATGGCCTCCTTGTGCGCTTTTTCTCAAACAGAACCCAGACAGAAGCTCTTCATGCAGGCTTCAGTCAGGTTTCAGTCAGCAGCTCAGCGGAAGGTGAGCCATGACCCTTTTGAGGCCAGTTTGCTCAGCCCAGGTATGAACACCCACAGCTTCTCTCAGCATCTGTGATGCCCTTGCTGGCTTTCAGCAGAAGCCTTTTTCAAGTTCAGAGTTCATAGAATATCCAGCATTGGAAGGGACCCGGAAGGATTATTGAGTCCAGCTCCTGGCCCTGCACAGGACAACCCCAAGAAGAGTTGTGGCTTGTTCTCCTTTCAGTATGTTCTTTCCTCAGTCCTTTGTTCAATAGATTTGCTTTCTTTTAAAGTTTGCTTTCTAGATGTAAGCGAGGTTCCCTGAGAGCTGTGAGAACGTTTTCTAAGTAGCTGCTCTTGATGGCTTTCAGTGAATATGGAAAGGACTAGAAGTATAACATTTGATTAGTGTAATAAAAGCTCTGTGGAGGAATATGGCTATTGACTGTTACTCTCTTGCTGGAGTATCACCTGATCTGTAGGACAGCTTAGCTGAAGCAGGCTGCTTTTAATGCTAAAGAAAAAAAAACCACTATTTTGAAGGTCATAGCTTTTAGAGTGCAGTGGTAGTAGTAGGGAAAGGAATTTTTCTCCTGGTAGCTTTCAGTGTAGCAAAGCTCCTCAGCATTACTTATGGCTTTGGCTTGGGTATTTGTGCATCTCCCTGGGTCACAGACCTTCCTTGCTGTTGTCTAGTGTTTTCTTGCCCAGGTTTGGTATGTTGCTGTAGTCCAAACTGGACCTAAATTGTGAAAATACAAAATAATACAAAAATTGTATTAATTTTTATTTTTACATCCAGTGGTACTTAAAATGCATACAAACACCTCTTGCTCCAGCAGTTGTCCTGGCAGCATTGCTAGTGAATACTACTTTAATGTGTGTGCAGTGGGGTAGTTTTGAATAAATGACTTTTGGATCGATCTTAGGAGGCTGCTGATGTTCTTATTGGAGGATTTCACCTCCCAGAGCTAAGTCTTGGTTTCTTGTGTAGTGCATGTTCACATTGCATAGGTTATCCTTGAGAGAACAGCCAACTCCCTGTATTTCTGAATCAGTAGCTGCTTCTTTACTTCACCGAAAATGCATGCAGGATGTGCATATATTAAAATACATGCATATGTATAGCATTTTATCTTCAGTACTTTGTCCAGAATAAAAACTTCAGTCTAAAAATAACTACAGTAAAAGGTCACTAAAGTAGGTTCATAATCCAAATTCCACTCAACATGGGTTTTTTTTTTGGGCATATGAGCTGATACACTCTTTGCTTCTGTGGCTGATGTCTCTTAAGTAGTCTTGATGGCATTAAATGGCTCTTTCTCTCCGTGGTTTTGTTGTACTGAACCTGAAAGAAATGTTATGTCTTGAGTTATTTGCTCCCCTGGATTGGTGTGTCAGGGGAATGGTGATTTTCCATCCTCTTGCCTGGAGCAGATGCACCACAGTCTGCGCAGAAACAGTGCTGGTCTCCTTGGTAATCTGCTGCTGTTTTTAAAGTCTTGGGGACCTCTGGTGGGGTCATCCTTGGACCTTATGCGTGTGCTACTGTAGGTGTTGGGAGCAGCAGAGACAGGAAGGATGTGGGGGTGGTCCAGGTATGTGCCATGTGAGATGGGGAGGATAGCAGCAGGCATCTTGGGTGGCTCCACTTTTGCCTGGAGTGGAAATACAACAGGGAAGACACACCTCTCTGGTCTCCAGCAAAATCACAGGCAAGTGCCCCGTGTCACAGGTGAAGGCTGGTTTCCCTCGGATTTTTCATCCTTCCTCTGCAGCTCATGGCTGGTTGGTGGTGGGTGCTTATAGCACGCAAGCCCAGGTATATAAACACGGCTGGCTCAGAGGTCTTGCTGCTACGTCTTCGGTAAAGGCGGCACACACACAAAAAGGTCCGAAGGTGAGCTCCTCACCCGATGGAGCTGCCCCTGAGCAGGTGATCCAGCACGGGCAGGTGGAGACAAAGAAGAAGAGAGGGGGCTTCTCGTATGAGTTCCACAGGGGTTTATTGAGGTGAAGATTCAGGAACGGAAAGCCGAATAGCAAGGGTTTCTGGGAGCTTTTATACCGGGAACGGTAAGGGCGGGGATAAGGTATAGAGCCAATAGGATAAGGGAAGGAACGTAGGGTTCACAGTGAATGCACCGATGGGAATAACACAAAGGAGGGACTTAGGGTAGGAACCAATGGGGTGTTGAGTTTAACAGAACTTTCTAGAGCTTTATACATATTAGTCAAGGGAAATGAATATTTATAACAACATACATAAAACTGGGAGGGGAAAACATGAACCAGCGACAGAAAGGTATGTAGCCCCAGTGGTCCGGGCGACTTTGGCCACTTGCACTGCCTGTTTACTGCTGCCTGGTTACTGCCTGCCTGTGGCACACATGGAAGGTTGGCAGCTCTGCCCTTTCCCTGGGGCCACCTGGATATGCTTTCTGGAAGGCTGTAGAAGAATAGATGTGCTTGGGGCTAATCCAGTGTACTTGCTCTGCCAACATTTGCAGCATGTATCAGTTCTACCTGAAAAGCATAGACTATTTTTTGCCTTTGATTCTGTACAGTGCTCCCTCCCAGGACTGATAATTGTTTCCCTTTTTCCCTTTCCCCACTGTATTTGCACAGTCAGACTCTGCTTTGTTCTTCTAGACTGAGCAGCTCTTTAGGGTACTTCTCTCATGCTCCCTGTGCCGTGTATCACCCTGTAATCCTTCTCTGTTTGCTTTCTGCTTTGGTGTGATGCTGATTTGCAAGAGGTAGCAAAGTTGGGCAGGGTCCTGTATGCACAGGAATTCTGTTGCCCAGAGAAGCTGTGGCTGCCCCATCCCTGGAAGCGTTCAAGGCCAGGTTGGACAGGGCTTGGAGCAACCTGGGATAGTTGAAGGCGTCCCTGCCCATGGCAGGATTTGGAATGAGATGAGCTCTAAGGTCTCTTCCAAACCAAACCAGTCTGGGATTCTATGATCTGGAACTTTCATCACTTACTCATTAATTCTTCCTCTCTAAATAGTTTCAGATTTGTCTTGCTGGGAGATTCTTTGGGGCTACTTTGTATAAATAACTTAGTAGATAAAATAGGTGTAAGTATTTCCACTCTCATTTGTCTTGTTTTCTTTGGCTATCAGGAACAACTTTAATACTCAACAAATGATGTTAAGTTATCTGAAAAGCTATTTCTCAGTTTTTACTTGAACTCAATAAGGCTAATGAAAATTAATGTATGAGTTACCTCCCAACATCTCAGCCTTTGGGGGGGAATACATCAAAACTGATGTCTGATGTAGTCTTGAGTCACCGTCTTGATACATTCACAAGTTCTGGTCCAGTTGCCTTTTGATGTGGCTTTTGTTCAAGGGGGACCTTATTGCTCCCTGCAACTCCCTCACAGTAGGTTGTAGCCAGGCAGGGATAGATCTCTTCTCTTAGACAACAAGTGACAGGACCAGAGGAAATGGCCTCAAGTTGCACCAGAGCATGTTGAGATTGACTAGTAGGAAAAATTTCTTCACTGGAAGGGTGGCCAGGCACTGGCACAGGCTGCCCAGGGCAGTGGTGGAGTCACCATCCCTGGAAGTGTTCAAAAGGCATGTAGACTTGGCACCTGGGAACATGATTCAGTTGTGAACATGGAGGTCCTGTCTTAACAGCTGGACTCAATGATCTTAGAGGTGTTTTCCAACTTTAGTGATTCTATATTTCCATGTACAAGTAACGCAGGCCACAGGTCCTGACCTGTGCCTGGTCATGCCAGCATCTTCCCTCTCTCTCGCTCTCCTCCTGCCCTATCCAAAATCTTCTGGGTGTTTTCCTTGTTTGTCTTGTCAAACTCTGGGATGTATTACAGTTTCTTGAGTATGAAGGTGGTAAGTCCCATTTCTGCACAACGTGGCTGAAAAATGTCTAATATTCTGTGATGCCAAACACTCTGCCCACACACCTGAGTGGTGATGGCACTCAGATTTTACACCAAAAGTGTGCTTAGTGGTGTGGGTTTGTTTTTGGGTCTTTTTTCATTTGTGGTTTTTTTTTCTGTTTTTTGGGGGGGGGGTTTTGTTTGTTTGTTTTGTTTTGTTTTTTAATATATAGTAACTTGATATTGAATAACACTAGGAACTGCTCTGGAAGGGACAGTTTGAGTCAGTCTTTTGTTTGAGCGATCCCTGACAGCCAGTTTCATGCCAGATCCTGAGGAAGGCTTCCAGGATCTCAGAAGATTGGCGGGAAGTCAAGGTGCATCAAAAGTTAGCTTGAAGTTCTTCAAATCTGCTCATATTTTAGTAGGAGAAAATCAGAAATGTGACTGTAAAAGTGAAATGTAACACTTTCATATTCTTAGAAGTCCAGCAGCTTGTTCTTCTTAAAACATTGCAGGGATGAGACACAGATGTCAAAATCCTGGAAGTCTCCACTACGGAAATGCAGACTGTCAGTGAGACTTGGGTCACAAATATGGGGTGCTTCTAGTTTAGCTTGTTCTGCCATGCTCCCTCTCTGGGACAGCCTCAGAGTGGGCCTCTGGGGAAGAAAACTCACTTTAAGATGCAGGCACTGTTTTTTTGGCTCCCTGCTGCACTGGGACACTTGGTGTCTTTTCCTTGGCTGATGTGGTGGGGTGAGAGCCACCATGTGCCCAGAGTCCTTGCTGTGGTCTAGTCCCAGCCATGCATCGCTCCTCTGCGGTCTCCAGCTCTGCCTAGAGCATGAAATTAATATCGTAAATAGAGAAGCAGCAAGAAAACAACTGACCTGGAAACATGATTTCCAGCTAACCCAATCCTTTGTTGGGAAAACAGCGTGATTCAGGTTTCTTTCACAGTCTTTTAACTTACCTGTGCATGGAGTTCCTGTAAGGTGCAAGTTAAAACTAAAGGATTAAAGAGCTCTAAAACTTCTCCACGTTACATGCATAACATATATTTTAAAAGTAATATTAAGCCTGGTAAAAGGCTGTTGGTGCGTGCCCTGGCTTTGGATGCACATGTGCAATCCATGATTATTGTTCCCCCAGTGTAATTTGTGCTTTCTGGCATTTTGTGCACAGCAGATGCAGTTTGTGTTGTATCTCCCATGGGGGAAGCTATTGGTGAGCTGCAGGCTGATGGAGAATGGTTGGCTTTGGGATTCATGTCAAAGGATAAGCCCAAAATTCCCCCTCTGCCGTCATGAGACTTCACCTGGAGTCCTGTGTCCAGGTTTGGGGTCCTCAGCACAAGAAAGATATGGGCCTGTTAGAGTGGGTCCAGAGGAGGCTTTGAAGATGCTCCAAGGGCTGGAGCCCCTCTGCTCTGGAGACAGGCTGGGAGAGCTGGGGTGTTCAGCCTGGAGAAGATAAGACTCTGGGGAGACCTTAGAGGCCCTTCCAGTGCCTGAAGGGGCTGCAAGAGAGCTGGAGAGGGACTTCAGGCAAGGGCCTGGAGTGAAGGAGAAGGGGGAATGGCTTCCTACTGACAGAGGGCAGCATTAGATGGGATACTGGAAAGAAATTCTTGCCCCTGAGGGTGGTGAGGCCCTGGCACAGGTTGCTGTGGCTGCCCCATCCCTGGAAGTGTTTAAGGGCAGGCTGGACAGGGCTTGGAGCAACCTGGTCTGGTGGAAGGTGTCCCTGCCCTGGAAGATGTCCCCTTCAGGGCAAGGGTTGGAACAAGATGGTCTTTAAGGTCCCTTCCAACCTAAATCATTCTGAGACTGCATGAAATGTGCACAAACAGTGACTGTGTTAAGCCCTGTTTCCAGCGTGTACATTCTACCTTGGTGAACTCTTTTTACTGAAGTTGCAGCTCCCTCTTCTACTATTTTATCTTCATCTTGGGGCAATAAGCTGCAATCAAGTTGCCTCTCGTCAACAAAATTGAAGAAATTTGTTGTCTGGGCTGCATAAGATGTTTTTTCCTGCAGTGATTTGTGTGTGGGTATGTCTTTGCCTCTTGGATCTTGTCAATGGGGGGGTGGTTTAAATCTCCGTCATGTCACTTGTCTTCTGTCAGGTGCTGAGAGGTAACTTGGCCTCTCTCAGTGTTCTGCTCTTAAATCCTGGAATAAATCACATTGGTTCTTGAGGCTGTAGACATGGTCTGGGAGTTCCTGTGAAGGGTGTGTCACTGCAGGCATGGCTTAGTGTGGGCACTTCATCCCATCCTTGCTAATTCTCAGTCTGTCTCCCAGCTTTGTCAGCAATCTCTTGTTACACCAGGAGGCTGGAGGCAGTGGCACAGCCATCCCAACCCATCTTTAAAGCAGAGGTCTGGGAATAAAGTGCCTTGTTCTGGCACTCCTGAAGCAATAAACTTTATTTAAGGACTGGAGAATGACTTCCCATGGTAACAGCCAGAGAAGATACTCATATGTCTTTAATGCGCAACATAATCTCATGGTTTTGAACACTGTTAAACTGAGTGATAATTATTTGGCATCTTTTATTAAACATTGATTTCTGAGGCATTTTTCTGAAGACTAATGCTAAGTACAAAGTGTTCATATGCATCTAATCTTTGCCCTAGGGTGGGAGTAAGACTGAAAATAATCAAGTCTGCCGTGTTGTGAAGGCTGGAAAATATCACTGCTGTTCAAAGGAAGAAAGATTTGCATTCCTCTAGTATGTGCTGCACATATGTAGAACAAGTTTGAAGGAAGTTTTACTGGTATTTTTTTAGAATGTTAACCTGAAAACCCTGGTCAATCACCATAGCATTGAGAAGAGCTTTCAGCAGTTTTTATCAGTTGGTGCAGCAACATCTGCTCCAAAGTGGGGCATTTTCCAGTGTCAGAATTGGTCAGTGTGGTGGGATGGGTGGGTTGTCCTGTCTCTGCTGCTCCTGTAGCCTAAATTCATGTCCACAATTTGTCTGTAGTAAAAAATAACTTTTTTTTTCCTTTTTTTCCTGTTGTCTAAAAAGTACTAATACAGAACAGAGAAATTACAACTGATTTCTTAAATTCTGTTGCCTTTTAAAAGCTGCTGCTGCTTAGTCCGGATGTTGCACTGTTGGACTATTTCAGTTTGACTAATGTTTAAAGCAGCTAAATGAGTAATGTAAATGTTTAAACACTAGCTGTAGTGAAATCATCAACAACAAGATTAAAGCCTAAGTTCCCCTGAAGACATTTATGGTAATTTTGCTCATGTGAATAATTCCTTTGGCTTCAATCACGTTCTCTTCTAAGGTAACTGCTCTTATACATGGGATGATCCTGTAAAAAGAGGAGTGGCATTAAAACCTTTGATTTTGAAATAATGTTGTTTCAGTATCAAAATTTTGGATTGAGGCTTTAGGATGCCAAATGTACCAGTACACCAGTGAATACAATTTTTCCAACATAGGAGATGGCAAAATGAAAAGTTAGAAATGGAGAGTTTCTTGCTGATACTATGTGAATATGTGAAACCATTTCTGGTGAGACAATGTTTGAAAAATAATCTACTGTGTTTCCTCCTGAACAGTTTTTGAATAACTGAGTATTCTAGAATAAATGATGAACATACTTTTGATACCTGTAGTAAAAGCAGTAAAAGCTTGGATATTACTTGATGTAGTAGCATTCTTTTTTTTATCCATGGATTCCTGTTGCTTAATCGCTGCTGAATTTTCATAGCTTTTGAAGTGTCAGTGAACTTTGTTTCAGTGTCTTGTGTGTAAAAAGGACCTGTTTGTAAGTTCAAAAAGAGTTTGTTTTATATCAAAGGAAGGAGAAGCATTTGACAGCTTGTATCATGTATAAACTGTACTTCTTTTTCCAATTGCAACATATATATCCTTTTTTTTCCTAAACTTTTTTTTTTCTCATTGCGGTGCTCAGTTGCTAGTCTTTCTTAATTTACTTTAGAATTTTAAATGAGCAGTTCAGAAGGGCTGTGAGGAATGTGGGTTGGATTTGGGCTATTATATTTTTAATTCAGACTGATAAACTGAAGTAAGTACATCATAGATGTCAAATTGTTTCTTTATATTTAGGTGGAAAATGTTTTCAGAGGAAAACTCAGTTCTGTATTTGTGCTGTTGGACTGCATTTATAGTATATGGCAGAGACTCATGACTTGGTGTATGAAAAAACGTGTCACAGAATCACAGAATATCCTGACTTGGAAGGGACCCTCAAGGATCATTGAGTCCAACTCCTGGCCCTGCATGGGACACCCCAAGAATCCCACTGTGTGTCTGAGAGTGCTGTCCAAACACTTCTTAAACTCATGTCTTTTACTGGAGGCTCACAGTATTGTTTTCTGGGACGAGGAACAAAGTCTTGCTTGAAGGCATCTCTTTCTCACATTCCCTGAGTGACTTTTGCACAGGCAGATAGTGATAGGACAAGGGGGAATGGTTTTAAACTAAGAGAGGAGAGATTTAGATTAGGTGTTAGGAAGAAATTCTTCCCTGTGAGGGTGGTGAGGCCCTGGCACAGGTTGCCCAGAGAAGCTGTGGCTGCCCCATCCCTGTGAGTTTTCAAGGCAAGGCTGGACGGGGCTTGAAGTAGCCTGGACTAGTGGAAGGTGTCCCTGCCCATGGCAGGAGGTTGGATTGAGATGAGCTGTAAGGTGCCTTCTAACCCAAACTGTTCAACACTGGATTTAACATACCTGTGGTTTTTGTCAGGCACCAGCAGTTGAGATGCCTCGGCAGATTACTTTTCTTTTTCAACACATGAGAAGTAAAATAAATAGGAAAGTAAATATGTAAAGATCTGAAGTGGTGGATTTTATCCTGACTGTAGGACTGGTGCTGAGTGATGAGTGCCTCCAGGTTGTTGCCTTGGTGTTTGGGTGATTTTTGCAGGTGGTTACCTCAGATGTCTGTTTTGGTTCTCATTGCCTTGAAACATTTTCAGCTGGTCTTTAAAAAGTTAGTATTTGAAGGTATTCCTAAATGGCCAACATGTGTTCTTCAGATGATTTTTAAGTATCCTTTGCTGCCCTGGGAGACATCATGGGTATGTTTCCAAACTTTTCAGGGCAAATTAACTGAAATGTAAGGGACAAAGAACTGGTTTATTGAATTTTTTGGAAGGCAACAATATGGAGATGCTGTGGCAAAGTGAACTCCTAGAGGAGCCCCTTCTGGCAGGCTCTTCCCACAGAAGGTGTTGAGGAAGTGCATCATGGCTTGAACAAGCCCCAGAGTATCCATTTACCACTGGGCAGAGCCAGGGAGGACATGCTGAAGATCAGAGGTTTGTTCGTGTCTTTTATAACATAGTGGTATTTCCCTTTCTTTGCTGTTTAGAGTTTTTACTGGTTTAAGGTGTTACAAGTCTCAGTTTTTCCTCCACCTGTCTTTACTGCTCACAGTATAACAAAAAGAATTACTAAAATAAGCTTTTTTTCCCTAGTTCTTAACCCTGGCTGGTTCTTTCTCTGTAAAACTCACTGCAGCTGTCAGTATGTAAGGATTTTTGGTACTCAGTGGTAAACTTAAAGTCTAAATTTTCATGGATTGTTTTTCGTTTGTTAGGGAATTATCGACTGAAGTAATGTTGCGTATAAGGAAGATAAAATATAAAATAACTCGAGGATATACTGAGATAAAAACTTAGTTACAAACTATTAGTGTGTTTTCTCAGGATTAATTATAAATTAACTTTAGGCAATGCTTGTGTAGGAAGAGAATTATCAAAAGCTTGTTTTTAAAACACATTTTTGGTGGTTGTTACCACAAATATGGGATTTTCACCTAATTTATAGCTCATATTCCAAGAGTTTGGAAGTTTTTATTGTGGATATGGGAACACTAGGTTGGGACTTTGACTCTGAATTGAGTATTCTGGGCATTTTTCCTGCTTTATGCTAAGACCAATGTAGTATTTGCATTAATTTTTTATTTTTATTGGAAAATGCCACCATGAAGTACTGGGAAATTGAAATGTTTTAAAAAAAAAAAGCTGGGATTGAATTGATGCAGTATGCTAGTATATGGACTCTAAATATTGTCACATCTCTTTTTGACCAAACCAGTTTAAGACCCAAGATGTGCATCCATCGGTTTGTGTTGAGTAACTGTGCTCTGTGTAACTTGAGTTCAGTGCAGGTTTCTGCAGGGTATCAGCACCCTCTCGTGGGCTCTGTGATTGTGATTTTGGAACCATTTTAGAATAATCTTATCTTCACATTGGTAAGGCCCCATCAATATTTTTTTAGAACTAGGGGGTTATCTGTTAAATTAAAGCTGTCTGTTCCTGATGCAACAGCTGTGCCTATTCGTGGAAATAAAATTTCTCACAGCATCCTCGTTATCCTGTATCCTCCTTAGAATAAGAACCACAAAATGGTTTGGTTGGAAGAGACCTTAAAAATGGGGGGGGTTGTGTGTGTTGTACCCTACATCTACCAGTTGTTTTCCACCCCACTGCTGGTAGTTGAGGGATTTTCCTGTTTTGCAGGAGAATACAGACTGATGTCAGTGGGATCAAGGAACTGGTGTTTGGAAAGGGGGTTGTTGTATGAGGGGCCATTTATATGGATTGAAATCAATCCCTAAAAATAAAAACTAAAGACCTAAATTTAGAAAAATCTAACAAGATGAGAACTCTGGATTTGCTTTCAGGATAAGTTGGCTGTGATAACACAAGTTTATTTTGGTTTTAAACCATTATTTACCACATTTTTTCTGACCTTGTCTCCTAGAAGGTGCAGAGATTGCAGATTGGGTTCTACTACATAACTGCTTGTACCTCAGGGATGTTTCTTCTGACCCCCAGTATTAGGCACCTTGAGTCTTGATTTCTTTCTTTTAATTTTTTTTTTAACCAACCAGGAATGTCCAGAATGGTCTGTCCCCCTCTCTTTGCTAGGGTTACAAAGGACTTGGCTCTGGGACTGTGTATATGTGGTAAGGATTATTTAGTTTTAGAGAATCAGAAATTTGTCCCTTTTAAGGTCAGGAGTTGCCATTTGTAATGCAGTTACATTTTTAGAGAACTAAACAATTAACTGGATTTCTTCTTCTTGCAGGTTGCAGAATCAGCATGTGTCTCCAATAGTAAAAAGGTAAGCACGCTATATTTGCAAACATAGAACAGGATTCTCTGTTTTCTGATTGATGCATTTGGCTCATAACTTGGAGGAGAAGAGACTTCATCTTAATGTGTTTTAACATTTAGTACTTTATTATTTTATCTATAACTTTTATTTGTTTTTGTACTCTGAATCCCTTTGCAATTATTGGATCAGCACAGTTTGAAAATAGAGAGGATATTGGTTAGAAATATCTAAGGGAATCAAGTTGATACTACAAAAACTTAGTTACCCTTCTGGGTGCAAATTTTTGTATCCAATACTTATTAACGAAGTTAATAGGCAGAGCTGGCATGTAGGACTTGAGAGTTTGCAGAGTGCTTTGAGCCAAGCTTAATAACTGATTTTGGTGGGAAAAGAGGAAATAAGTCCAATTTGTAAGTCTGTCTCCTAATCGCAACCATCAGCCTACCTGTATGACTGTTTATCTTTTTATGAAATAGCTTCAAGATACCTGAGTGTCTTTTAACCTCCTTTAGAACTATTTTAGATTTTTCTTCCAATTAGTTATTATTTTCCTTATCACTGGATAGCTGTGTCAGTTATCTTTTAAATGATGTTGAAAATATTGATATTACTTACTGGCGGGTCTAGGCTGCTCAGTTTTTCTCTCTGAATAGTTGCCACTTTTGCCTTGGAAGCACATCATAAATATATTTCTGACAATCACAGGTATTTGAGGAGTCCTTCAGAAATAAAATATGTTAAAAATGAGATGTTCAATCCTAACACTAAGCCGGTAAGGAGGTTACAGACAAAGGAATAAGTCTGCAAACATCTTATTTCTAATTTGGAGCAGAGCTCTAGACTTCCTTGGTCGAGGGAACAATAGATGCAGCCTCAGTTGTTTATGTAACAGCAGATGGCGCTGTTGGAATGGATTGAATAAACTCCAAGCTGAGCAATAAACTTCAGTGTGAGGTATATATCAGGGCTCTTGGGGTTCCCAGTGTGCAGCCAGCAGCTCTGGATCTGGAATTTGCTGTGCAGAGCAACTTCTCAGGCTGTAGTTTAGCCCCTACTAATTCTAGCAGTTGCTGCTAATTTATATTCATTCTTGCTGAAGTACACAAAACTAAAAGGAAAACTGCTGTTGGCTTGTAATATTGTCCTTGTGCTTGAAAAATACACAACTTGCTTGTGGGAGCAAAAAATTTAAAAATCTTTGAAAGTGCTTACAAAATACAGTGTATGACTATTTCTTCAAAGAGCACGTAAAGTAAGCTGATAATAGGGGCCAAATCCATAAGTAAATGAGATTTGCAGGATGGTTTTGATGCATGGAGAATTTAATGTGATATATATTTAAAAATTGATCATATGATATGTGACGTATATACATTATATATATGTAAAATAGGGGCTGCAGCATGGCCTCGAGCCTCCTGCTGCCAGGGGACCTGGTGGGAAGGGACTAGAGATGCCACAGCTGCAGGGTCTCCAAGTTGGGCTCACAAATCCTTCATCACAAAACTCCATCTATCACAAGCCATAAATCCAAGGAAAAATAGACTGACTTTGTTCCACTGGACTAGGTGGCAGAGGGGGGAACTGAGGAGATGCTGAAGTTTTCTATCAGTCTGGCTGTGTTGCTTCTGATCTCGCCTGGGTTAGTTTACCTCTGGGATTTGGGTGGAATATGGTTGAGTTGTTCAGTGTCTCTGCTTTCCTGGTTCAGTGATGCAGGTGAAATGGGAGTATTGGAGATGGGTATTCCACCTGGGAACTACTTTTTCTTTGGAGAGAAGGCAGCCCATTTTCTCCTTGATGCCTCAGTGGGTGTCAGATCTGTGAAATACAAGATGTTGTGGGATTTACTGCTTCCAGCACACACATTAACACTGAATGCCATAGCTTTGTTCCATGTGCAGCACTTACTTCCTTGCACTCGGTTTTTAACCTGCTTTTGTCTCATCATGTGGACATTATAATACATTTAAGGATAATTGAGTATTTAACTTCATACATATTACAGATTGCTTATTACAGGGTTGTTCAGCCTGGAGAAGACAAAGCAAGGCTCTGGGAGACCTCATTGCGACCTTCCAGTACCTAAAGGGGGCTTATAAAAAAGAAGGAGAGTGACTTTTCATGTGGGCAGATAGTGATAAAAGAAGAGGAAATAGTTTTAAACTATAAGAAGAGAGATTTAGATTAGAAGTTAAAAGGAAATTATTCTCTGTGAGGGTGGTGAGGCCCCAAGAAGCTGTGTCTGCCCCATTGCTGGAATCATTCAAGAGAAGGTTGAAAAGGGCTTGGAGCAACCTGGTCTAGTGGAAGGTGTCCTTGCCCATGGCAGGGGCTGGAAAGAGATGAGCTTTAAGGTCCCTTTGAACTCAAACCACTGGTCTATGATTTGATTCTATGATATTTTTTATTTTCTAAAACTGTTGTTAATGTCACAGCTGTGGTGGGTCACTATGTATGTTCTTTAGACAATAGTCAGATTTTAGAGACCTTTTTCTCTCTTCAAAGCAGTCATTCTTCAAGGCCTTGTCTCAGGCTTCCTTCCTGAGTGTCATACTCCAGAGTCACTGCCTTGGGGAGCAGAGGTTGGTAGAGTTAGGAGCTGTTTTGGGGAGGAGAGCTACAAAGGTAACCTGGAGAAGTCTCTTTTCCATCTTTACACCAAATTTTGTGAATCAAATCTCTGACAGGTTAGGGCAGATAAAGTAATTATTAAAACCAAAATCACTTTTGACTTCAGATAGCTAATGCAGCAACTCTTCCCCTAGAAGGAAGGAAAAATACACATTGTTATCTATGTCTTTCTTGGCCGTGCTGAGAATAAGGTGGTAAAAATTTGAGCAGCTGAAGGAATTACAGTAGAGAGCTCAGTAGTTGCACAGACTGCTCTTTGCATTTTACGAAGTGTACCATTTTCTCAGAGGTGCAAAATGAATTCTCATCCCCCTAAGGGGTGTTTTTTCCCTTTCTCACTGTGTCAGTGTTGCTGTTCCTTCAAAGCTGTGTAGATGTAGATACCTCACCCTCCATGTCCTTGGTTTGTCACACACACCTTATTGTGTATTGAAATGTGAAACTTGGCCTGAAACTGTTAATTAGCGTGCAGAACAGCACACCAAATTAGGCACAGCACTAGTTTAGAGAGTTGCTCTTAGATGGGACTTATTTCCTTCTATCTTCTTGGTGGTGAACATGTGACTGTGGCATGACTATAGCATTGATGGCTTGTTCCTCCATTTTAAGTTCTTCTTTGTAAATTGTGTCAACTGAGCTCAAATGATCCTGTTGCTCTTTCTTCATCCTCAGAGAAGTCCAATAACATGGATGCTGAAGTAGAACTTCAGCTCCTCTGAAGTGGGGAAGTTTGAAGCTTTTGGTGCTTAGGCTTCAGACAGAAATACTCACAGTCACTCAGTCTCTGCTTTCCATCACAGTCTGGAGATATAAAAGCTGTAATCTGGGATCTGGGGAACGAGTGCCAGCAGGTAGAGCTCCTTGTTAGCACATCAAACCAGTTCCAGTGGTGAGCTTGAGCATGTTGGGTTTGGTTAGTGAAGTACTGCTAATTTAAGATGCCAGTGGCAATGTTTTTCAGAAAATGCCAGCCTGGATAGTTGTCAAAATATGATGGTGCATGTAAGTCGTCTACCAGAGTTCATCTAGATTCAATCATGTGCTGTGTTCCTGATGTACTGAGAAATAAAGGTCTGAGAGGAGCTGGAGGTGACTGGTCAGAGAAATCTCATCACTGTAGTAACACACTGAAGAAATCTGTAGAGCTTGCCACTGCAGGCATTCCCTGCTGGAATGTGCTTTTTTTGTCCTGTGAGGTTTAATCTGAGGGCAGGATTAAAGGATAGCTGCAACCCTCAGCTTGTGCTGACGATCTGTAGGATCTACAGGATCAACATATGTTTGTTTGTCACTCAAATGTGGAAACAGGATGATATCACATTATCCCATAATATCACATGTTACTTTTTAGTTTATGAAAAGGCTGGAAAATACCACAGGTAATGTTGATAATAGGAGGCCACTTGGTCAGGCCTGGCATAGAAATCCTTGTATGGAAAATCTGTGACTAAAGTATATTTGACGTATATTTATGTATTCCTGCTGTTTACAAATACATTCTTTGCCTTTTGAGGCAGTGTATGAAATGTGAACATGAGAAACAGTTGTAAAGGATACTGAAAGCACCATGTTTCATGCACTAGTTTGTATAAATATTTCCTTGCTTGTGTCTCTTCCTGTTTCTGAGCTACAGGACTGAAGAGTTGTCCTCCTTTGTTAATAACAAAATAAAATTAATTGTGCCTTTCCACACCTAGCAGTGAGGATGTCTTTGATCTAATCATTCTAAGAGAACTGTCCTTCCTTGCCCCTTCTGTGTGACAAAGGGTTAATTGTCACATGTGCCTCTGGCAGTGTGGTAGGGGCGAGCTGCATCCTTCACTCATCTTTGTTCACTGGACTGTGCATCGGTGCGCTCCAGGGTTCCAGGGGCTGGGTAGAGAGAGCACAGGGATAACCCTCCTTTTGGGAATACATTGCTACCACTTTGGGAGGGGGTGGCACAGGCAGTAGGGGGTGCATGGCATCACGTCAAGCCATGGCTCTGGGCATGGGGACCCTCTGCAGCACGGCCCGACTGCGCTGGAAACGCAGGAGGACAAAGCGATCTGAGAGGAAAGGTAGGGCTTGAAAAGCTGCATTTAATTGTTGAAACAAAGGAGTCGGTGGAGGGGTGGTGGTGGTGTTGCAAACGTAGTTTTCAGGTGAGGTTTGAACCTCTTTGCTAACTGCAACTTCAGTGTTTGCACTTTGGATTCATAAGAAATCCAGTTTGTTGGAAGTATTTTGAGCAAGATCCATTTCCCAATGTTTTATTTCACTTGGCTTTCAAAGTTTGGAAGGAGAGGACTTTTAACAAATATGAAACTTCTCTAAAACTGCAGCTTTCTGACTTACACTGTTTTTAATAGTTCTGTGTCATCTGTCAGGTTAATGGGATTTTTTGCATATATGCCATTTGCTGAATGTAAAGCATTGTTAGCTGCTAAATTTCCCTTTCAAGACATATTTAGGTTTTCTCTCAGTAATGAGAATAAACCAAGATAACTCTTAAGGTCTTTCACAACTTTTTTGCATGCAGTTGATACTTAGGATATTCAAACAGAAGAAATGCAGGTTATCTCCAAGTGTTCATGTGGTGTGAACTTGCTATAGCTAACATTTACTTAAAAATCTCTCAAGTAGTCTCCTGTGAAAATAAAGGCAAATTTTATTGTGTTGGCTGCTGCATTTTTAAGTACTTCTGATGTTCTTCCTATCTTTGGAAATACTCTACAGGAATTAGAGACTTTAAAACCAGGAGAGGATTACAAGTGTACTTTCTCCTGGCTCCACTTAAATTAGCATACATTTAGATATTGTTTTCCTGTTTGATATGGCTGGCTTTTAATGCATCTAGGAAAAGAAAGGTTTTTGTAGTCAGAACATTCTGGGGTGTGCTGCTATGCAGAATCCCTTGGCTTCAGTGAGTGAATTTAGGTAAGAGCTGGGTTGAGGTTTGTTGCTCTGTGTTATGAACAAAAATCTCCCCTCTGCTACACCAGCATAGTGCAGTCAAACCCTCAATTTATTTTATCAGTATACCTGAGAGAAAACAGTCCGTGCAGCCACGGAGCTGCCACAGCCCCGTTCCACACAGAACGTGCTGTAAATACACTGACCCAAATCACTCCGTATTTGTGGCAGGTATTCCTTATTGCTGTGTTTGAAAGTTTTGTTAATCTCTGCACAGCAATTAAGCTTTTTCCTTTACTCTTACATTTTATTTCCCAAATAAAAGTTTTTTCCAGTGCTGAGAATGTTACTGTAGTTGTGTCCCTTATCCCAGTGCAGGATTTTAGGAACAAAACTTGAGAGTTTATCATACCCTGGTGTCCAAGGCAGATGCACAGCTTCAGTGAAGTTCTTTTGGAAGGTGTCCTTGCTCCAATCCCACTGACCATTGCCCAAGCTCGTGTGGAGGCTTTGTGTCTGTAGGACCTGAGATGTTCCTGGATGTCAGTCGCTAAACGGGTTATTTACAGGCAGTGAATGTGCTTACTAATGCAGTTTTGCTGCTCGAATAAAAGTTTGGAAGGTCAAAGAAGTCAGAAATGCTGTTCTTTCTTCAAAGTGAAATGATAACTGAATCACTAATGATTTCAGAAGTAATCAAGCATGCCTTGGCAAGAGACGAAGCTTTTTTTGTAGTGAGCAGCCCGGGCTGAGAGTCCATTTTGTGAAAGAATCTCCCCTCTCTTACTGAAAGCATACATAAGTCCTATTTTATATGGAAGGACTTTGAAAAACCTTTTTTCTTATTATCAAATCCTCTACATTTGAAAGCCAGGTGGAAAAAAAAATTCCATGGATTACAGTGGGAGGAAGTTTGGAAGATAAATGTGTATGCACAGTACTGAGTTCATTCTCTCTGCCCAGCTCAGTACTATCTCCTACACATTATCCATAGAATCATACAATATTAAGGGGTTGGAATGGACCTTAAAGATCATCCAGTCCCAACTGTGGGCAGGGACACCTCCCACTAGACCAGGTCGCTCAAGGCCTTATCCAGCCTGGCTTTGAACAGTGCTGGGGTTGGGGCATCCACAACATTTCATACTGTTTAAATATCTAATTCATTCTCTTCCAAGTATTTTTGACTTGAAGTGGGTGGTTGTTAGAAATGAGTTGTGATGGAAATAGTTACTTGTATAAAACACACAGTCTTGTAGTGATGTGCTTAGAGTAAGTGAGGCTTAGCAGGCTGCCTTGGGGAGTGGTGGAATCGTCATCCCTGGAATTGCTTAGGAAGCAAATAGACATGGCATTTCATGCTTTGGTTTAGTGGATATGCTCTTATTCAGTCAAAGGTTGGACTTGATCTTGAAGGTTTGAAGTGGTTCTTTGACTCTTACGTTCTTTACCAGAGTGATCTGCTGGTGCAGTTGTGGGGACTGGAGAGAGGAGCTGAGCACTGCTAACTGTACTCATGTATTTTTTTATAAAGAGAAGATTAGGAAAAAAGGTGATCATTATATGCCAAGAGTAGTCTAACTCTTAAACACATATGGTTAAAGCTTAAAACAGAGAGCTTAGTGTCATTTGGCTGCATTAGTACTGTAGGATTGTATCTCTTAGGTGCCTTAGGGCTCTTCTGCCAACTGTCCTTGGCTGTTTATCTTTCTTGATGCTTCCAGAATCTGTTTTAGTACAGATCCCAACAACTATACAGATACTTATGCAAGTGGAGTTTCTGTTTGCTTCTGCTTTTAGCAGAGAGGAGCTTGCCTTTTCTGTCTTTCAGGCTGTGGGGTGAGTTGCTGAGCCCAGGCTGATAACCCAGCTCCTCAGGAGGGTTTATCCATGGTGTGGAGGTGTGGGGCAGCTCTACAGCCTTTTTCACTTCTAATTTGGCTCAGGGAGCTCACTGATCACCTTGGCAGGAGTTAAACCAGGAATTGTTCAAGTCTTTTGTCCTTGAGTACAAAGTGGTGCTGCAGGAGTAACTGGAGCAGGTGTGATGTGCTAATTAAGGTGATAATTATTTACAAGTCCTGTAGGTTACAGTCAACCAATTTCCTCTTGTTACAGTGGAGTGTGCTCATGTTGTGTAATGCAAACTGCCTCAGGGGTTAGGCACAAGGGGTTATAGTGGATGGGGTGACATCAGGTGTGTGTTCAGTCACTAGTGGGGTTCCACAGGGCTCCATCTTTGTCCCTGTGCTCTTCAACATCTTCATAAACAGCCTGGAGGCAGGAATCAAAGGACTACTAAATAAGTTTGCTGCCGATACTAAATTGGAAGGAGCTGTTGACTCCCTCGAGGGCAGAGGGGCCCTGTAGAGAGACCTTGATGAATTTGAGGGCTGGGCAGTCACCAACCATAAGAAGTTTAACAAGGGCAAGTGCTGGATTCTGCACCTGGGGTGTGGCAACCCTGGCTATGTGTATAGACCAGGAAATGAGAGGCCGGAGAGCAGTGCTGTGGAAAGGGACCTGTGGGGGTCCTGGTTGATGGCAAGTTGAGTAGGAGTCATCAGTGCCCTGCCAGCCAGGAGGGACATCAGGCACAGCATCCCCAGGTGGGCAAGGGAGGGGATTGTCCCTCTTTGCTCTGGGCTGGCATGGCCTCACCTTGAGTCCTAGGGACAGGTTTGAGCACTACAATATAAAAAAGACATGAAGATATTAGAGATTGTCCAAAGGAGGCTGCGAAGAAAGTGAAGAGTCTGGAGGGGAAGCCATAGGAGGAGCAGTTGAGGGCACTTGGCTTGTTCAGCCTGGAGGAGACTGCAGGGAGACCTCATCGTGGTCCTCATCATCCCACTCTGGCCTTCAGCAGATTGGGGCTGCATCTTTCAGTCACTGACGATCATCTCTGTTTTAGGAGGGATCTTTGGTCAGGATTTACCCAAACAGCCCAGTGCCAAGCCAGGGCCCAGGCTGCTGCTTTTAAAGGACATTTAATACTTTACCTTATAAGTTGGTACCTTAAAGCCTAAATATCCCCCTCCCTGTTTTCCAGACAGAAGCAGTCTCCGCCAGCCAAGAAACCAACAAAGATATTTCACAATGGATGTAGACGATGAAGAAAACATGAGTAAGATGTGTTTATTTACATAGTAATAAAATCTGTAATAGTTTCTGAGGGTGATTTTTTTCTCCCAAGCACAAGAGCGACTGCAAAGAAGCTTTGGATGCAGAAATACTTTAAAATGCAGTGAAGAAGAGTGAATTGGAGCTTTTGCATTAACAGTGTTTTAAATATGATAATATAGTTATACCTTCTGTATTATACTTTATACCTTATATTCTTCTTACAGCAGCTGACTAATCAAATAAAATATTCCCCTGTTTTGAACCAGCAGTGAAGAAGGAAGGGATAATATCAGTAGTGCCTATGCCAAGGGTTAAGTACCAGTGAGGAGAGAGGGGCGAGATGAAGGGGATGGAGTTGAAGAGTATAATACGAAGAAGGGAAAGCAGAAATGGAGAAAGGAAAAGGCAAAGGAGGAGCTGGAAAAGCTCTGTGCAGGTCTCACATATGCTGATTATTCTCTTTAGATGCTGATTGTCCCAACCTTGAGCTACTGAATTATTGAAGTGATTTTAAAGCACAAAAATAGTCAAATAAAGTGATCATCTTGATGCATACTTAATGCAGCTAAGTGTGTGAGACTGCTAACTCTAGGGTATAATTACAATCTGATAACTTGTGAGAAAAGTATTCTCATTAAACCATTCTAAAATATTTTTGCTGTTATTTGCCTTTCGGCGATCTATTTTTTTGTGACTCAGAGAATTGTTCTGTTGCTGCTGTGCTGTGCCTGACTGTAAATAATTGTATATTATGTAATAACAAATGTGCTTCTTTTTCCCTCAAGTGACAGTGGCTAAAGAATGCATCTGGCAAAGGTGACAAAGCCCAGCAATTGCTTTGGAGCAGAAGAGTTGTAGTTCAGTCTGGAGGAGCTACAGAACAATTTTAGAGGGAGATGAGGAAGTTAGATCATTGTGTTAAAATAAACCGAACAAACCCAAAACAAACGTCCTCCCCCTCACCCTGCCAAAAAAACCAAAACCAAAGTGAAAATTATTATGTGAAATAGAATTAATCTTTTTTCCTTAGTGAAATGGTGAACTCAACTGGAATATGCTTGGTATAATTTTCTTTTCCTTGATACATACAAAATTACTTCAGATTTTTCCTTTCCAGTTTCAGCTGTTTCTAAACATGGCCTCCCTAAGGAGGCCTTCAAAAAGTAGTGTAATTGGATAATTCACATAAGATTTTTTTTTTGATAAAACATCCCTTTTCTCAATAATGGTGTGGCTGAGCATGAATAGAAGGTGCCTTCCTGAGCTGGAGAAATATAATCTCTTTATAGGCGCATTCTTTAATTATGTGTCATTAAGCAAAACACTAAATTTTTGTCTGCTTCTGGGTTTTTTTGTGTGTTAGTGCATCAATATGGGAAACCATTCAAGGAATTTGTTATTTTGTCAGGAGCCTGGCTCCATGGAACTGTTTAGGGAATGCATTTGTATAACTTCACTTTTGAGATGTCAGCACCTTGGCTCATCCCAGTTCATACAAAGTGCAAGATGACCGTCCTGTGTGTGCCCACGCAAACATCATGAATTTGAAATATTAAATCATCTGATTTGGGGGGGGGAGGGGGAGGGAGAAATCAAAGTTTAAATTCTTAATTTCTTTGCTTTGATTTGCACAGAGATATGTTTTTTCAACTTCCTATCTCTCTTTAGTTTTATATCTCTTAAAATTGTGAAGTGGCATATTAGAAGTTGCCTATTAAATTTTTTATTATTTTATGTAACTGCATTTGGGGAAAGTTCCTTAAAGGAAAGGAAGGTGGGCTATGCAGTCCTTATAGCCTGTGGTTGCATTACGAGAATTCCTCTGCAGAAGCCAGAATTAAAATGATTTTTTTTTGGTTCAGATGAAATATAAGACAGTGATGATGTCTTATATTAATAAATTAATATTCCTGAGAAAACAATGTTTCAGACTTCAATTTTTAGTGTTTTCCTTCTTTATCCATTGGTCATAGAGATGTTACAAGATATTTGGGTCAAGATGTGGTTATTTAGAATGTTTTTATTTATTTTCTGTTGCTTTGCATGGCTGGTGTGTCTGCATCACTCTGAACACATGGGACACAAGCATGTGACTCTCCTGACCTTTCTCTTTGATCTGTTTGCTCCTTTTTCTAAAAGATGCTCAGAAGAGAGCATGTGGTTTTTTCTGCTTGTTTTTTAATGAAAAAAATGACTTATTTAGAATTTCCCCAGGCCACTAAATGATAGCAGCAGTATAAGGGGTAGCTAGAACCATCTTTTTGGTTCAGCTAAGAGTCATCTAAATTTAATTAATTGTGTTCCAGATCAGGCAGAGCAGGGGGAGTGTTGTCTCTCAGCAAGCAGGTAGTGGAAGGTCCCCAACAGATAAAATATCTTAATGGCAGACACTTTTTAATTAGAGGGAATGAACCCAAAAGTAAACCAGCACGTCCAGACGGAAGATTTATTTCTTTCCTGGCATGAAAAATTCTCCATGCCTCTTTCCTGCTTCGAGCGTCCTTGGGTTTGTAAGCACTCAGATGAGATCTGGGGGGGCAGGACTGTCCTTCAACTGAAGTTGTTGGTGTCAACTATGGTTTTTACTAAGGTGGCTTCCACAGACATCAATCAAATCTCTAGTTGAAGCTGCCAGCTATTTTTAATGACTAGAAAATACACCAATCTCATGAAAAATGTCCAATTTTTAAATTGTGGGTTGTATAAATGTTTAAGAAAACAGGATCTCAATCATCAAGTGTTTATTTATGTGTTAATGCTGCTTTAAAGCCCTTAATACACAGCAGATGTGATGGACCTCAAAGGACTCTCTAAAGCATTCATTCCTTGAAAAATTAAATTTAAAGACTGGAAATACTAGAGATTTCTCTAAAATCATGCACAACATGAAGTGTTTAATATTAGAATCATCAAACTTAAACAGCAAATAAAACCCAGTAGATGCATTAAGACTAGCAGGTGGAGGATCAAAGAAAGCAATGGGAGATGTTTTCATGCCATTTGTAATGAAGCGGTGAAGCACCTTGCTCAGGACATCATGGATGCCATGGGCTTATGGGGTCTTTAAAGCCATTAGAAAACTTTTTTTGGGGAAAAAAAAGCACATGTGGCTCCCTGCCATGATCTCTGGGAGAGCCCAGAGCTGCGAGGCTGCCCTGGGGAGGGTCACTGTGTCCTTATGCTGGTGTGATACCCTCTCCTGGGATCTGTTGGTGGCCCTGTCGCAGGTGGGGAACTGGGCAAGGTAAGGAAGAGCCAGGAGGGCCATTTCTAACTCCCCCAAAGGGTGGCATGCCTGGAAAAGGCGTCAGGGAGAGGCTGGGCTGGAGGAGTTATTCCATGTCTGAACATGGACAAGATTAGAGGTGACATCTCTGACTTGAACAGGTTATGTTTTGACTAATCTGTGAGATCTTCCCAAGCCCTCAGGTAATTAGAGGGCCTCAGCACTGCTGGGCAGGACAGGCTGAGGAAAAGGACCAAAAGCAAACCTTCACCCGTGGTCGAAAGGGAGGCACCTTTCCTTGCAGGCCAGCGACTCTGTGGGCTGAAACAAGCACAGGTCCTTTCGGTTTGCACAGAAAATCTTTTACCTTCCATCACATGGATTTGGATCAACTTCACAGTGTTACCTCCTTTCCTGGTCTCTTGGTTTGACTCAGGATCAGCTCCCTACATGCTTTCTCGCCAAGTTTCTTCCACCCTGCAGATGCTCCAAAGATAACAAAGCCTAGTAGCTCTCAGGCAAGGAGTAGTTTTCTTCCCTTCTCTCTTAATGAGACAAGGTAAGCATGCAAGGTTATTTCCTGCTCCCTACAAGTCCCTCCTCTGTCAGGACATCTTTTCCCCTACCCGGCAAAGGAGTTCCTCCAGCTGCCATGCTTATGTGCACAAATTTTTCTTTTTAATGTTCAGCTGGAGTCTGTTCAACTCCTATTTTCTTTTTGTGGTTTCCACAGGCACTGGTAGTTTCCATATAAAAAGAAATGAAACCAGAGACCATTAATTAGTGTTAATGATTTCTGTTTAGCCTGAAAGTCTTGATGATTGATAACAAATACCTGCTGCCACCAGTAAGGGCAGTGTTCCAGAAATGTTTTAGATGGGATGTAAGAAACTCACTGTAAGGAAAGATTTAAAAATTTCCTCCATTGTCCTTAGATTCCTCCACCATAAATATATATTTTTATGAAGAATATGTGCATAAACACTGTGTATTGACAGATGTGGCCCTATAGCCTTCATTTTCCAGGCTATATGTTTGTGGCTGAACAAGAGATACTTGATTAAAAGTAGCAGATTTCTAGCAATGAAATGCTTCACAATTTCAATTCTTGACTGAATTTAATTGACTTAATTGCATGATCAGCATGGTACAATTCTTTGTTGTGCTGCTGTAATGTAACAAAATGTGTTCCTACTTTGGCTTTTTCTTTTGATCTATTTTTTTCCTTCCTTTTTTTTCTCTTCGAGCACCGAAAGGAGTAACCTATCGAGCTTTTGCTGGAGGATGTTATAAATGAAAATTTAGTAACCATTCCATCAGCTTTGTAACCTGGGCGAAGTGATGTGTGCATGGTAGGGGATTCTTAGGGAAGACTGAAAGAGTGACTGGAATTTGTCACTGTGAAAGAGAGCTTCCACCTTGGTTTGCTCTAATTTCAATGAGCGTTTACTACCTTGCATCAGTGTAGATGTAATACAGATATACTGAAGTTTTGGAACAGGAGAGTTAAAAATACTTGACCTATTAAATTTGCCTTTTCATTCACAAATGCCAATGGAAAGCACAAATAGTTAATTTCCTTAGTTTCTTTATCAGGGTGAAAATGAGGTCTTTGAACTTATAGCAAACTTAATTCCTTAAATATATCTCTGACATATCATTACCCCAGCTTACATTTTTGAAAACAAATCATTAAATTAATGTTATATTGTCTTCCCTGTCTTCCCATTAAAATATTATCACTGTGAGTGTGCAGCTTTTGTCACACTTCTATTCTGCATAGCCTTAGAGAGCATCTCTAGTGATTTTTGGGGTTGTAACTCCATGACAGCAGTTTTCTTGACAAGGAATTACGCTTGTAAATGATGAATAAGAGATTTTTTTTAACAGAAGGCTGTGTGGAAATATATAGTCTTATGGTCCTGCTGGCACAGTGGGCAGCTGTAGTTCCTGAGAAAATTGGGATGAAGTGAAGTGAACGTTTAGGAAAGGCATAAAAAAGAACTGAATTTGAAAAATATGGAGTAGCTAAACAGAAACAAAAGCATTCAAACACTCTTCAGTCATGGTACCTACCAAAGAGCTGCCTAATTTTTTGTTGCTCTGAATGAAGGTTTTATTTATGTATTTTTCCAATTTAAGCAACTAAAATCACTGAGAGAAAAAAGTAACATGACTAAACTGATAATAAAATAGAACTAAATATCTGGCTCAGAGTTGTGGTCTTAAGCATCCATTTTTACTTTAGTTGTTTGTTTTGTGGGCATATGTTGCTGTATATATTGCTGATTTAAAGCACTTTTGAGGCTAAATATAACTTACACGTAAAAGTTTTGTTCCAGCATAATTAAAATGAAAAAAAAGTTGGAGTGATTTTTTCCTGTACAGTTGTATCAAGTGTGTAGTTTGAAGATTGAGTGTGTTATTTCTTGAATTATTGAGAGGTTGTGTTACATTATCATTGTCCCAGTTGCATTACAAAAATATTTAATCTGTGAGCACACATCACTTAACCAGTTACAAAGAGAGATAAAGGAATCTATAAATTTTGCATTTACAAGATCCTGCACCGAAGGCATTGTAAGTTACTCTTTCTGGGCACCGCAGGTTCGAGCAGCACCGACATTAAAGAAAACCGCAATGTGGACAACGTTCCCCCCAAGGACAGCGCTGGGCAGGGGCCCGGGGAGGGGACCCTGCTCTCCAACGGCGGTGGCAGCAGCAGCAGGAAGAGACCTTTGGAGGAGGGCAACAATGGCCATTCCAAATTTCGCCCCAAGAAGAGGAAGAAAACTCCCGGCCCTGTTCTGCCAAAGAACGCCCTGATGCAGCTTAATGAGATTAAACCGGGTTTACAGTACAAACTCCTCTCCCAGACGGGGCCAGTCCACGCCCCCATGTTTGTGATGGCAGTGGAAGTTAATGGGCAGATGTTTGAGGGGTCTGGCCCGACAAAAAAGAAAGCCAAGCTTCATGCAGCCGAGAAGGCTCTGCGCTCCTTCGTCCAGTTCCCAAACGCCTCGGAAGCCCACCTGGCCATGGGCAGGACTCTGTCGGTCAACACGGACTTCACATCCGACCAAGCAGACTTCCCTGACACCCTTTTCAATGGGTTTGAGACGCCAGTCCCTTCTGACGCTTCCTTTTATCTGGGGTCCAATGGGGACGGGTCCTTTGGCTCCAGCGGGGACTACGGACTGCCATCGTCTGCTGTAGCCAGCAGCCTTTCCCAGTCGCCTCTCCCCCCACCCTCACCCTACCCCACAGCCAGCGGGAAGAATCCCGTCATGATCCTCAACGAGCTGCGCCCGGGGCTGAAGTACGAGTTCCTCTCGGAGAGCGGAGAGAGCCACGCCAAAAACTTTGTCATGGCTGTGGCGGTGGACGGTCAGACTTTCGAAGGCTCGGGAAGGAATAAAAAGCTGGCAAAAGCTCGGGCTGCTCAGTCAGCCCTGGCATCCCTGTTTAATATGCAGCTGGACCAGACTCCATCTCGCCAGCCCATTCCCAGCGAGGGGCTCCAGTTACACTTGCCACAGGTGAGAAACCCTTTGGGAGTTGTGGATGGCTTTGGGTAATGACCAAGAGGAGTCAAGTCGTGTGCATTGAATCACTTTGAACAGCGTTTCTGCTTCTGTAGATAAGTGTGTGTGTGTATATATATATATATAAAAATATATATATATGTGTATGTATATATGTATTAGGTGATTTATCCAGTTACAGCTTCTGACAATTTCTGTTCTCTTGCACAGAGAAGAGGCTTTGTTTCTGATGTTTTCAGCCTTGATCATGTTGTGTAAGAGAGCACTGGTGCCAGCTTGAATTATGGTTTGTGCTGGAGGAAGATTGAATCACATCTTGCTCATCTCAGGCAGCAAGACTTAGATGGAGTTCAAGTGAGAATTACTGCTTTAAATGAAGTTATTATTTGATACAACAGTTCTTAGCAGAGAAGAAAATCATTCTCTCCTGCAAACAGAAATTGTTGGAAGTCAAGGTCAGATTAAGTGAGGCTGATGCAATTGCCACTGATTTCCAGGGTGTAAACACATCCCATGTGCATGTATCCAAGATGTGTGGTTAAATGGCTGTCATCTGAAGGGTTGTGCTCTAGGCAAATAAATTAATATGCATATGGAAGTTTCTTAGGCAAGTAAATCTGGCTGAGTAATAATTTAAATCAAATAGTTAATGAATTAAGTCAAGTATCAAACATACTGGACACAGACCAGAAATTTAAAGTCACTAGAATGGAGTAATTTTGATTTTTTTTTAATGCAGAAAAATTCTCCCCTCTTTTCTTGTTTATGTTCCTTCCCAGTCAAACTACACTAATAGTTGTTTGACTACTGTCTTTCTACTGCATCTCTTGGGTCCTTTTAATGATATTATATGCCCATCTAAATTAAAATATTTGCCTGTGAATTCTTTTGCAACTTTCTATTTGAGAATTTCAAGACTTTGACCTTTTCTATCTCAAAACCGTTGTTCTAGATTTCATTTAAATTCTAACATTCTGTTCTGATTTGATAATGTGGGGTCAAAGAGTATAACTAGATGTTGTGACTATTTTAAGTACATTGCTTTTGCAAAATACATGGACAATATGCATATTTTAGAACTTCCCATATGGTTTCATTTTAATGTTGCACAATTACAGTGTTACTGATAAATGCTTCCTTCATTTTCAAATCAAGGATCATGCTGTTTTGGGTAGTTATGATTTCTTCAGTAGATTCAGTGATTTCAGACTGCATTCTCTGCCTTTAAAAGTAGATTTGACCCCAGACACCAAAAAAATTTCACTGCCAGTAATTAATGCGTTATTAATTCTTGCATCAGTAAAATGGTGAAAACTGGAACTGGAAGAGGGAAGTGTGAAAAACCCAAGCTTAGCTGGGAAAGATCTTACATGGGTGCTGCCTCATTTAGACCCAATTTCAAGTAATTTTTTTATTCAGGGGCTTTTGATCAGCTTGTCATCAGGATGTCATCAAGCACTTCACTGTGTTGCTTTGCTTTGAATTATAATTAGCTGTTACTGGAATTACATTAGGTCTTTTACATATTAGTGGTTTTGGTCTGGTATGTATTAAATGATTTAAGCATTTGTGGTGTGTTCAGGTCCTGCTTTATTTATCTTTCTTTTTTTAAGTCTGTGAGTTTAATTTTTTTAAACAGTGATAACTGTGTAAAAGACTGTTAAATTCAGAGATAATCCTAAAATGGGTGAAACCACAAAAATTGGAGAGTGCAAGAATGATGTAAATGAGGATAGGATTTGATATAACCCATGGACCAAATAAAATGTTGATTGGGTTGGAAAAAATGAAAGCTAGAAATATGCAAGGGGAGGATAAATTCAAATACCAAATGCTTAGGGTAAATAAAAGATGTACGGTGTGGTTGTGCCAGTGAAGATGTTGGAATTGACTGCCTGGGTGGCAGGTCCAAACCAGCCTGTAGCTCATTTGTGGTGAGAAGAATGAAGCTGAGAGATGATCCCTGTGACAGTGGTAGTCGTGAGTATGGCTGAAATGTCTGTCTGTGACCCCACCTGAGCTCCTGAGAGCTGCAGGTACCCCAAAGAGAGTTAAATGCAGAAACACACGTGCAAAATATCAAATGGTACAGAAGGGTTGCTGCAATCAAAAACTGATTGTTGTGAAATGGGTGTGAGAATAACCTTATGGTCTGTACAGGGGGTTATCGAGGTGCTGATCCTGTGGTGCAGTTCTTCAATTCAAGCTTGTCTGCTCACAGCTTGGTCTGTTGTCAGGGATGAAGGAAGGTTCCCTGCAGTGAGGAACATCTCCGTGCTGGGAAAGTGAGTTAAACTCAGGAACACACTCAACACGTGCCTCATAGTGGGTAAAAATGTCCCACTGAAAAGCTCAGCAGTTGTGCACTTACCACCTTGGCTGTGGATGTGTTGGGATTGAACAGGTCACACTTGCATTACAGGGACTTGCCTCCAAAACAAAGAAAATATTTTTATGGTGAGCTCTGCTTTGTGAACTGATCAAAAAATAATAGAATCACAGGATGCTTTGGGTTGGAAGAAACCTTAAAGACTATCTTATTCCCACCCCCTGCCGTGGGCAGGGACACCTTCCACTACTCCAGGTTGCTCCAAGCCCCGTCCAACCTGCCCTTAAACACTTCCAGGGATGGGGCAGCCACAGCTTCTGAGTGCCAGGGCCTCACCACTCTCACAGGGAAGAATTTCTTCCCAATATCCCATCTAATGCTGCCCTCTGTCAGTAGGAAGCCATTCCCCCTTCTTTACTTCAGGCCCTTGCTTGAAGTCCCTCTCCAGCACTCTTGGAGCCCCTTCAGGCACTGGAAGGGCCTCTAAGGTCTCCCTGGATCTTTCTCTTCTCCCGGTGAACACCCCAGCTCTCCCAGCCTGTTTCCAGAGCAGAGGGGCTTTAGCTCTTGGAACATCTTGGTGGCCTTCTCTGGAGGGGTCTCACACCTCTGTCAAAGATGGCATGGTGCTGTCCCTAAAGGAAGTTCTCAGGCCAGTACCAAATGCTTTGGAGTAAAACTGAGAAAAGAACATACTGGTAGCAGTAATTCCCGAGTATATGCTTCAAACATTCAGCAGTCCAGGCTGCTGGCATCACTCAGGGAAAAGTTTTCCATCAGACAGTGGGATCCTGCTGGTTGGAGGTATCACCTCTTCAGGCTAGTAATGGCTTCTGTTAGAAAGTTGATATGGAGGTTTTCCTAATGTTATTTCTCAAACTGTTTACTTAACAAGATAACTGATTAGTCAAGGTGTGCAGAGAGGTGGAAATTGAAATTGTACACAATGAAGCTTAAATACAATTATTCCAATTAGAAAGCTAGACTGTTGTGAGAGAAAGCAAGTTGAGCTATATAAATGAGCAGTGTAACTGCAAATGAGATCAGTTTGAAAAACATCACTAGAGAGAGTATTTTTAATCATTCACCTAATTCAATTTATCCTTTCTGTTGTTGTGGACCGACATTGAAATAAAATGTTAAGCAGGAGAAATGGGGTGAGAACCAGTACTGAATGGCTACTTGTACTTGAAGTGCTTTTTTAGTCCTGGTTCAGCCTGGGGTGAGGGGAACTATAAAAAATTATTCAAATATAGAAAAGGCATGCAAATAATTATGAACATGATTTGAGATCTGGGAAAACTGCTTCTGGAGAGGTACTGAAGAGTTCTAGGCAGTTCATTGCAGTGGACTGCTTAGTGTATACAGGAGCAATAATAAAAATGCAATGGATTCAGACCTGGGAAAAAGATAATATTGAATATATTTATGGAAATATAATGAATTATATGCTGGAATAATTGCTGTGGAATTGGAAGAAATGTACAAGATGCATAAGCAGTGAAAGACTTTACAACGAGGCAGAAGTTTCTTTAAATCAATAGAGGAAACTTTTCTGAATTGTGTGTGCTGGTCACTGTTAAAGGGGAGGACCTGGTTGACCTTGATTTTACTTGCAGTGGGAAGTTCACATAAGCTGTAAACTGTGAAGAAAAGGAAAAAAAAAACCCAAAACAAACCAAGGGAGAAACGTTCCTGCTTGAGAAGGATCCCTGGAGATCCAAGGAGAGCACAAAGGACTGAGATGTCTTGGGTCAGTTCCTGTGAGAGCTGTGAGCTATTGCTGCTGCCTTTCCCACCGTTCAGGGATCACCAGCATTCATCTTGGGTGGTCTCCCATGGCCTGCCAATGTCTTCCTTCAGCTCCAGACTGACCTGAACTTCATCAGCTCCAGAATATTTTCAAGTGTGAATGGTCAGGGTGGTTCTGCTACAACATTGCTGCAACATCTGTATTTAACCAAAATCAGTCTGTGTGTGTAGAGAATGAGTGGATTCACTGTGACTTCATGAGAGAAAGGAACAATGCACCCAAAATAACTTGGAGCTGACATGCCTTACTGAGCCAACTGTCAGCTACTTTAGGTCCTTCCTTTTTTGAATTACTCAACTTGGAATAATGATTTAATGCAGGAGCGGGGGTAGAGAAACCGTGTGTCAGAGCATTCTCTGGGAAGGTGAGACATGAGTTCAATTTCTATTCCAATTAATATTTATTTATATGAAAGGCAGTAGAGTCAGAATGAGATGTGAAAGATCCCTACTCAGGCCAGTCAGTGGCCTGGACTTGTTGTGGAAACAGCTTCAGGTCCTTGGTTTTGAGATGGGGACAGCAAGGACATAATTTCTGGCCAGTAAGTCTTGTTCCCAGCGCTGCCTTATTCCCTTTTCTTCCATGCTCTTACCTATGTCAATGTAACAGACTGCCTGGGAGAGAGGGATAATTCTTCTAATTTCTTGCAGGAGTATTCTTATAAAATACCAAAATCTTAGTGACTACATCTGTAGGCATTTAACAGTGTTTATTCCTCGCTGCCCAGCTGTTGTCACGCAATTTGTGTATCAAATAGAAATAACAAATCTTTACTATATCTGCCTGTTTTCTGGCAGTGATTTTTTTTCCCCCCCTCTCCAGTTCATCCTGGATTGTTTGCATCTCCAAGGGTCATTTTGTCTCGCTTGAGTTCTGCTTAGTCCTTCTTATGAGTCCTCCCCAGTGTCTGGCTCCGAGTTCATCCAAGCATTTTTAGGATTCCTTGCCAGCAGCTTAGTTCTAGGCTATGTGAGATGCAGCTCCATCCCGTTCTGCTGTGCCAGCTTCCATCGTCCTGGAGAAACTCAGTGCATGCTCGTTTATATACCACCACCACTGCTTCCTCTGCTTTGCTTGTTATGTGAAAAAAAGGATTCTTTTGGAAAAAGCTAATGGATCCAGCCTGTATGCAGGCTTCCTACCCAGCTGCTGTTCAGGGGGCCTTTTGTCAGTGGCCTTAGCAGGCAAGGTGGCCATGGATTTCTTCCCAGAAACACTTGGCAGTTTCAGTTCCCAGTGCTGGGGAAGACTCCCCCAGGTACCAGTCACCACTCCTTTTTTTTTTTTGAGAAAAGGTGAATCACATTGTTTATTCCCTGGATGCCAAGTCTTTTCTAGCAGGTTTGAAGCCTCTATGGAGCATGGAATCATAGCATAGTTTGGGCTGGAAATGACCTGAAACATGTATTCTCTTTGTGGATCAGGTCCATCCCTGTCTGGAATAGTCTGTTTCTGTAGTATCTGTATTCCATCACAATATCATTCAACATGATTTTACCATGTGCTGTTCAGCACATCACAGTGTAGAGTAGAGCAGAAAATACATGGATTACAGAAATGAGAGCATAAAACTTGCAACTGGGAAGCAACTAGCTATGCAGTGTAGCAAGTAAATATGCAGTGAGGCTACGGATAAAACACTGGAATGATGACTCTGTGCCTTGGCTATGCAGTGATCTGCCCGCATGGCTGCAGAGAGGTTAATAATTTAAGCCTTTTGTGTATTAATTTTTCATTTCTAAGACCAGGATAATTAAAAAACACTCAATTATTTGCTTTTGCTTTTGTATATTTACCTTAAAGTTCAGTTTTCTGCATTAGGTAAGTACCAGGACAATTAAATGCAGATTTAGTGCTGTATGGTTGTGGTGCTGGCAGAACATGGACTGTAACCCAATTTTAAGTCTAGCAACAAAAAAACCGTGTTTGAAAATCAGTGCCTGACCAGACATGTTCATAGCCTCTGAGCCAAATCGTGTTCCTGAAAAATACGTGGAGTTTCTGAGTTGCAGTCCATTCAAATGTATCAACAAAATTGGTGTTTGCAATGTCAAGAGTCTTCCGATTCCACAAGTTGAGTGATTGCAAAACATGGATGAGGCTGGTGCCATTGGGACCTGACTGCTGGTCACTGTTTTCTGTCAGGCTCTGGTGAGGGCTCTGGTGAGAGCTCTGTAATCATGACACCCAAGCTTTATTTCTTCCTTGTTACTTCTTCCTTGGCTGCTAAAGCTTTTCTAAAAGGAAGTTAACATTGAGAGCATGTCCACGTAATTTCTAGGCTGTTGATTCTCATGAGCCTTGTTAAGGAAATGGGGGTGAATGGGGCTGGTGGTTCTCAGACTTTTTTCTTTTCTTTTTTTCTATTTTTTTTCTTTCCCCCTTTTCCCTTGGACATCTAACACATCTGTATCATAGAATGGTTTGGGTTGGAAGGGACCTTAAAGCTCATCCAGTCCCACCCCCTGCCATGGGCAGGGACACTTTCCACTAGACCAGGTTGCTCCAAGCCCTGTTCAGCCCAGCCTGGAACACTTCCAGGGACGGGGCAGCCACAGCTCCTCTGTTCCAGTGCCTCATTCAACATCTATATGGCACTGGTGGGGGTGACACAGTACCTGTGTCTTTGTGGCGTGTGAAGCTGTGGGCCAGGTGTGCACACCTAGAACATCTCAGATACTGCTGGCTGTCAACACGTGGTTGCCTTGGCTTCAGTTTCTTTTCAGGTGAAAATGCAAGCATTTGGTCTTGACTCATCTTTTCTAGCAGTTACAGTTCCAGCTACCTTGAAAACAGCAGGTGAGATTATCTGCAGTGCTGAACTGGGTTGTCTGTCAACAGGAGCTGGTATTTTGAAGTTTTCCTTCATTTTAGAAGTTAGCCCCACTTACAGCCTGACTTAAAGTGGCTGTTCAAGTTTTCCTGAAAGACAGAAATCTTTCCTAATTTTGAGATAGCTTATTTGGGGTTATACACTGATATTTTCTATTCCTAACTTTGTATAGGTCTTCTAAAAATAAGACATAGGAAGCATTAAACTAGTGTTGAAAACAAAGTTGCCCTTATTTATATAATAGTTAGATAAGGAATTAGATTATTATAAAAGGTTCATTTGAGGGGCATGGATTTTTACTTCAATCTTCTTGTCAGGTTCAATGTTGAGGATACTGAAATGATGTGTTTTGAGGTTTGAGGATGAGAGTATAGACTTATCTGTCTATCCAGTTGTTCTCCCAAGCCTCAAATGTTCATCAGGATCATGGGCATTAGATACTTCGATGCTTGGCTTAGGGCTGTCTGACCTTGTTTTGGTAGACATGGAGCACTCATACCTCTACTTCCACTTGCAAGTGATGCCTCAATGTCAGTTTTTAAAGTGAACAATAAAAACTCCCTTCATTTGCTTTGTCCAATCATTTAAAAGTGTAAATCTTTATAACTTAATGCTCCTGTAATTTTAAATTTTTTCTTTCATTTTTTTAATGTGCATTTCTGTGTGGTCTTACAGGTTTTAGCTGATGCTGTTGCACGCTTGGTTGTAGATAAATTCAGTGATTTGACAGAAAATTTCACATCTCCACATGCACGTCGAAAAGTCCTTGCTGGAATTGTCATGACAACAGGTAAATTAAAAAAAAGAATAGTATTTCGAATGCTTAAATATGAGAGCTCTGTTTGCATCTAGTAAACTATATTTTTTCAGTCAACCAGTACTGAAATATATTTTTACTGTTTAATCTTGAAGATGGACTAAATATAGTAATTAAATCTCAGGTACTTACAGGAAAATTAGACCTGCAAATAATTGTTTCCACAGATCTCCTGTCCTCTGCATCATTGAGACATCTGAGTAGCTCACAAAATGTAGGTTTTAAAGTTAATCATGAAACTTTGGGAAAATAAATAAAATCCCCCATTGGCCATGTAGATGGTATTCCTGGTTTGGACATGTTTTATTGTTAGTGCTCTATGTCAGTCATTTTAGTAAAAATATCTAAGAAAGCAGTTTATATTTTGGCAGATGGCAGTGGTGTGTACATGTCAGCAGCGGTGTCATGGTTCTCGGGGTGCTGACACGAGATCTCTGCTTCTCCAAATCACTCAGAACAGTGAAGTTCTGTCCTAAACTAATCTATGACCACGCTGCTGCTGAGCTTTCCTCACATTAACGTTTATCTTGGTCTTCAATCCTGTGAACCCTTGGTGGAATGTTCATTTTGAGGCTGTCCCAGCCGTGTCCCCCTGCTGGTTTCTTGCCCTCCCACTCAGGCAGGGCCTTGGCAGGTTTGGGAAACCTCGATGATCCTCAAGCACTGCTGAGCAACAGCCAGACCTCCATCTGCTAATAACACTGTTTTAGCCCCAAATACAGGAGGAACATGCTGTAGTTTTGTTTATTTTATTTTGTGATATTTAACAGGTCTTTATGCTATTTACAGCCCTGTATGTGCAATTCCCAGAGAAGTCATGTGCCAAAGAATTAAGACTTAACTAACATGTGAATATGTTTTGATTAACTGAAGAAATAGCTTTACACAGAATTAGAAAATACCTTGCCATGAATATGTGTCTGCGGAACGCCTGGAATTAGATGACCCCATTGCATAGCCTTGGGTTGCAGCTTGTTGCTTCTCCTCTAGCGCTATGGGCAGGAGGGCCCAGCTAGGCTCAGGTTCATTTTAACTTGTTGGGCTTTTTTTATCCCTGAGTGTTTTGCTAAGTGGCGTTTTGATCTGTCTTTCTTAGTCCTTTGTTCACCTGGGTTTTTTGAGTGATAAAGGCAGATCTCTGTATAGAAAACACCCACCCAACATACTTTTTAAATTCTATTGCATGGGATGGTGTAATACCAAGAACTACACATTATACTGGTAATCTTTACAGTGATTTAAGTATTTACATTTTTTTTTCCCTAGTCTTACCTTTCCTGTTGTTGGCTCAATACCCTTCCATAACATGTTGCTGCTTTAATAAACCAGTGCCTTTCAGATTTCTAAAGTGGCTGTGAATATCTGCATATGTGGCCAGAAGGTACATGCTGAAAGTTGCTGGCTGCCTGAACCTCAGGAAAAAATGTACTTTGGATCTCAGGCTTTAATAATTCTTCTTGAAGCAGCACTTTTTACCTGCAGGTTTTCAATTTTTATCTTGTCTGAACTCCAACATGAAGAGAGTAGTTCTCATAAGAACCACAGACAGTGCTGGTGCAGGGAGGTATGGCTGAGTGAAGCTTTGTTTTAAATAAATTATCAGAAGAAAAACCATAATTTTTTTAAAAGAAGCAAACAACCAAAAAAAGAGCCTTGTTTGGGTTCTGCAAGAAGATCACTCAGTGCATTATTTGTGATGTTAATTGCATCTCCTTCCTGAAATTCTGTTTTGCAGGTACAGATGTGAAAGATGCCCTGGTAATAAGTGTTTCTACAGGAACAAAATGCATCAATGGTGAATACATGAGTGATCGTGGTCTTGCATTAAATGACTGCCATGCAGAAATTATAGCTCGACGGTGTCTGCTGAAATTTCTGTACACACAACTTGAGCTTTACCTAAGGTAAGCTGGAGGGAAAAGGATGATGAGCTGATCCCACAGAGCTGAGAAGGTGTCTGTGGAAAACATCTGTCTTCATTATTTCACTGTAAAACATTTGTCCTGTTGTATTAGGATGTTGAATTTTGAACTCGTGTCCTTTGCCCTCAAGTTTGAGTTGAACAAAACATTTATTCAATGAGGTGTCAGTCATGAGAGGGGAGGACAGGGAAAATAATTGGCAATCATTTTGTAAACTGTAAACATATAAATCAAAATAATATGAAGTGGGCTAAAGGTTGCTGATGTTTCATTTAAGTGCCTGAAAGCTCTTGACATCTGGGGTTGCCACAGGCTCTTTGTTTCCTGTCTCGATGATCCTTTAATTTTGTTAATTGTCATAACTGTTAGATTTATATTGTAGAATTTTCAGCCATCCTGTGTTTGTTTTTAATGCCTGTGAAGTCTGCCCAGCTTATGCCTGTTTCCATGTTAATGTCAGTTCTGACTCTAGCTTTCTTCTCTGTTTCAGCAATAAAGAAGATCAGCAAAAATCCATTTTTATCAGATCGGAGCAAGGCGGGTTTAAGCTGAAGGAGAATGTGCAGTTCCATCTCTATATCAGCACGTCTCCTTGTGGTGATGCTCGGATTTTCTCACCCCATGAAGCAGCACAAGAGGGTATGACAGCGGTCCTCTTCCACCCAAGGGAGCTTAAATTATTCTTGGGGCATGTACAAGTGGCACGGTTAAAATTTAGGTGTCTTCTTTCCTTTTAGCATAGAGGTGTGTTAGACAAAGATCTCTTCCAAAAAAATCTGAGCTGTTCTTCCTCTGTGATAGAAGTTCAGTATAGAGTGATGAGCCCTGTGGTCTTGAAGAGGCTGATGCTAACTGAGATAAGCCAGTGAGTCAGCAAGTATTCCTACAGAACTAACCATCCCCTTTCCTTGTTTCCATCCTTTAACAGCAGTTCTCTGCCTACCCCTTCCACAGTCTGCCCATTAACTTCATTTTAACTCTGTAACACACAGAACAGAGCTCAAGAGCTGCCTGCTTCCTACTGCTCCTTTGGTGAAAGCTTGGTTTAACTGCAAATGTGTTTTGGAAGGCAATATTTGTGAGAGGTGTCTGATGCTGTAGCTAAATTGCCAGGAGCAGTAGGAACTGTGATGCAAGTCAGCAGTAACTGCAGGCAAATACCTCAAATCAGTCTTTCTTATCGTGATTCTAATGTGAAACCCTTTGAGAATGTTCCTCAGCTGATTCTCAGTGGTTTTTGTCCTTCAGACCAAGGGGACAGACATCCAAACCGCAAAGCCAGAGGACAGCTACGGACAAAAATTGAGTCTGGGGAAGGGACCATCCCCGTGCGCTCCACTACCACTATCCAGACGTGGGATGGGGTATTGCAAGGAGAAAGGCTGCTGACCATGTCCTGCAGTGACAAGATAGCCAGGTGAGATGCTGAATGATTGGTTCTGTTGCTGTTGATGTTACTGCTGAAGGAGGGCAGTAGGACAAGGGGGAGTGGCCTTAAGCTGAAGCAGGCCTGGGTTAGATGGGATATTGGAAAGAAATTCTTCCCTATGAGGGTGGTGAGGCCCTGGCACAGGTTGCTCAGAGAAGCTGTGGCTGCCCCATCCCTGGAAGTGTTCAAGGTTAAGACTGAATGGGGCTTGGAGCAACCTGGGATAGTGGAAGAGGGGTGGAATAAGATAATCTTTAAGTACCCTTCCAACCCAAAACCATCCTGTGATTCCTACAAGAAAGGAGTGGTGCTGGTACCCACAATGAATGCGCAGAGAATTGATGGGCTTATCTCACTACTTAGACATAGTGTGAGGGTGGCTATTACCCCTGTGATAAAGCTCTTGATTCTTCACCTGCAATTGGTGTCAGACCTTTAGCTGGCTTCAGAGGCAAGGTGGAGTCATTCTGTATCATTCCAGCCACATCAAGTCATGACAGCTTTGTTTTGTATTTCTATCACTGGGGAATAGGAGAGGAATGTTTAAGGTTTTTTTTCCCCTTAAGTATTATAGCATTAGGAAAACAGTACAATAAATCATTACTTATATTTGGATAACTTCCTCTGGTGATACGCATCCTTGCCCCATTGTTGGAAATGTTCTAAGTCAGGCTGGATGGGGCTTGGAGCAACCTGGTCTAGTCAAAGTATCCCTGCCCATGGCAGGGGGTTGGAACAGGACAAGTTTTAAAGTCCCTTTCAACCCAAACCATTCCGTGATATCAAATTACCTACGTTTTCCATGCATAGTTTAGATTTTTATAATTTTGTATGGTGGAAAGTGTCCCTGTTAAAAAAATCCTAATGGACGACCACTTCTAGTTTTTAACTCTAGAATTTTAATTATAGTTTAAGTATTTTATTGTAATTAAATATTTTGTTTCCAGAACAGTATTTTAATTTATATTTCATCCAATTCCTTCTTTGTTGTTCTTTTTGGCAAAGATTGAAAGATTGTTGCTTGTTTTCAAAATCATAAATGGACAAAAAAAATATTTAGCAGTAGTATCCTTTAACAAGCATTGGAAGTATGGGAGAGTTGCAACATCATAATTTTTTTAAATGACTCTGCATGTTTGCAGCCTTTGTGCTCATGCAAAGTAGATGAGAAACGCCAAGTTTTTCAGCTAATGTTACTTTAGTTATTTTTTAATGATATGTATGCTAAATATGTTCTAATTAAAACAGCTCTGCTGTTTTCTCAAGTCACCATTAGCCTGATTCAAAGTTTATTAAGGATATTAAGCTATAACTCTTCTTGTGAACTGTGTATGCCAAATGAAAAATAGAGGAGGAAAGTTATATAATGGCTTTGTTCCTTCAGTCTTGCCTCATGTAATCAGCATCTCTACTGAAGGAAAACATTTTGGTTTAGTTTAAATACCCCTAACATAAATGAGTAGGGCCTTTCAGAAGCTAGGACAGGCAGCTGGGGAAAGGTAATTCTCTAAAAATGACATTTCAGCTTCTTTTATAATATTTTCAGTAAAATTCACCAAATAAATTCCCCACTTTCATGCCAGGGGCTTCTCCCAGCCAACTGACTTGGTACTCATGCCACATTCTTTTATCACATTGTCATTGCAAATATATATTAAAAAAAGCCAGTTGTTGAGCTAGAACACATTTGACTCTTTTGTTGATTTTGTGTGATGCAGAACAGAATCCATCTCTCGCTTCCGTAGCTAGCTGTCACCTCTCCTTGGGGCTAATGGGAATAATTTTGTTTGTGCCAGTGAAGGAAGCAAATAGAACCCCTTGACACAGAACAAAGACTGTATGACGGGTAAGGAGGCCCAAATTTTCATCTTTTTTTTTTTTTTTCTTTTTTTTTTTTTTTAACATTGCCCTGACGTGTTTTGTCCATTTACATTTGAAAGAATGCCTTGATCCATAGTGTCCAGCAATCAGTCCTCCAGTACGCTTCAGACCTGGGAATTTCCACTGAGCTTTCCCAAAGGTTCACAGTCACAGCCTGGGAAAGATGTGGATAGGTTTGGGGTGTGGGATTGCACTTGTATCAAACCACTTGTATCTGAACTGCCTCATCTGTATGGATTATCTGTAGAATCCAAGTTGCTGTTTCTAGCCTTTGAGTGCTTTGCTGCAGTGTGCTGCCCAGCACCCTCCTAGACCGGGTAGGAACATCCAAGAAGAGTTGAGAGAAATGTGGGAGGGCCATGAGTGTAATCCCACTTGGGCTGGAAGCATTAAAACAGGATTGTCCTGGTATGTTAGAGCTTGGTGGCTTTGCAGTAAGGTGTTAGGGTGGTTTCTGACCAGAGTTAACATTAATATACATGCATTTGTTTTAAATGTATCCTGACCTGGTGCCATGGTACTTCACAATGTTGATTTTTGTCATTCTCCTTTTGATGTGTTTTTCTGCCCATATTTTTGGTTTCAGATAATTACTTACCGTCTCATTAAACATTCCAGTTAATAGCTATTGACCTGCTGAGAAGTGCAAAATTCCTTTTCACACAGTTTCTCTGGTAGAAAAGCTCTAGGAACTGAGAAAAACTTTCTAGGTTGAATTGTTAAAAGGGAAGTCATTGGTGCTCTTCTACTTCAAACAAGAGAAAATATTTTTATGATAAACTTTTGTGTGAAAGAACATCACATGCCCATCCACTGGCCTTGTTTTGTTCTTATTCAGAGTGGGAAATCCAAATGGACATTTGTAACTCAGTCTTCCTCTTTTTTTTCCCCAAAAGAGAGCATTTCTCCTCACCAGTTCTTAACCCAGTGACAGTGGCTGATGTGAATTGCTGTGGCCACTTTGATGCATGGTGGCTGTGTGGCACTTAGGTAAAATTCCTGAGGGGAGGTGGTGAGAAATAACCATCCAAGGTGTACCATTATGGAACCTCTCCAACTAGGCTCACGTATGTTATGATCCGGTTTAAACCCAGAAGAGCAAAGAAAACAAAGTCTCTGTGTATAAAACAGAAAGAACTTAGAAAGTTCAAAATATACCCAAAACCAAGATTAAAACCAAACGGGGTTAGATGTTGGTGCCAAAAATTTGGTGTTTTGTTTAATAGTAAAAGAGGCAAAGAAAGAGAAAAGAAAGAAAGAAATAGAGAAAGAAGTGTGTGTGTGGGGTGGGGGGACAGAGAGAGAGTGACAGGGGTTAGGTGGAAGCATGGCACCCGTCAGAGGCTCCCAGTGACGTCTCGTTGCTCCGCTCCATCTGGTCTTGGTGAGGGTCCCCCGTCGCCACGGCCACACACCAAAGAGTGTAGAATGCAGTGGATGAATACACGTTTTGGGCAGGTGGGAGCGCCCACGTGCCTTCCTTGCAGGGCGCCAGTTTGACACTGTCCCTTGCAACACTGTGGATCTGTTGCATCATCTCTGGTTCTCTGGTGAAGGGTCTGGGGACCCCTTTGGGGGGGCCTTTGATGGGCCATGACACCCCTCTGTCCTTCACATGGATGCAGCTTCTCCCCGGGTGAAGGGGCCCCTCAGCTGGGCTTCTCTGCACAGTGAGGGATGGCGTTCACTGCCTCTCACCAGAGGCTTTTTCATCACACACCGAAAACCTCTCCTCCCCCCACCCTTTGGTGCGAGGGTCTGTGCGAGCCTGGCAGCTGATAGCCCTGGGGCTGCGGTCTCCACTCCGAAGGTGCTAAGCTGTGTGCTCTGTTAGTGTATTCTTCTCCCCCAGCCCTGAGTTGTTACTTAATTTTATCTTCATCACCATCGGTGTAGGGCCTCAGTCAGGCCTATTCAAGGCGCAGTGGTCTTCTCTGCAGCTTTTGTAATACAGTTTTGCTATAATAGGCAAAGGTCCTTCATGAAGATGTTTAAGTCATAAACTATAACATTTCAGTCTCCGACAACATATAGGCAGCAATGCCAGAAAAGCTGGGACAAGTCAGAGCTGTGTGGTTGCCTGCCTCAGTGCAGCTGCAAGGGGAGACACTTTTTCATGTCTGTAATTGCAAATCTAAAATGGTGTTTGTGAGAAGGGCTGCTGTCAAAGACCAGAGACTTCCTGCACTTACGATTTACATTGTGGGCTGCTGAGCCAGCCACTTGATTTAAAAGAAGCTCTTACTCCTTGTAAAGATACTGCTGCCTGTTTGCAACTGTGGCTCTTGGAGTGGTCATAGAGACTTAATTAATCTCTTAATGAAACAAAGAGAAATCGGGTTTAAAGTTGTGCCTTCTGCATGCCAGAAGGAAAGTGCTTTCTGGGATAGTCCTACATCTTCCACAGTGACATCAGTTGCAAGTAAAAACTTGTGATAAACCAAAGTGCTAACTAAATAATTTGCATTTCTTCATAGTAATTGTTGTTTATAAATAATATTGATACGAGAAGTTCTTTGAACTGTAAACACTTGCCAGGTTTTGCCTTGTTTGAGTAGTTGCAGGAGACTCTTGTTTTCCTGAGATGAATTTTGACACCAGTTCCACGTGGACACCATTGTGGGTCACACATAGTGACTCCCCTGTCCCATACTGCTCTCTGCATAAAAATTAGTAACTAAGATGTTTGATATTAACATCAAGTTTTATGGCTTACTGCTGTTAGGCCCCCCTCAATTCTGTATTTTCTCTAAAATCATGTGAATAACAGAATTTCTGTACCTTTTGAGCTTGGGAAGTTCAGAGGGGAGTTTTTACCTGACACTTATATTTTTAACCGGTTTTATTTTTGGCAAGAGGTGCTACCAGCACACTGTGAAAGTGTTGCTGAGAGTTAAATTTTACTTACCTTCTCATGTGTCAAGAGCTGTGAAATCAGCTTCATTTCTTGAAGAAATCCACAGACCTTTTAGGAATCCACTGTAGATACCACTGAGCAGATGGTGGTCCAAAGCAGAAATGTGACAACACAGCAAGGAGAGGACTCCTCTTGATTTGGCGTCAGTCTCTTGTTTCTCCACCCTCTTTTTTTAGTGCAGTGTGCTTGAGAACAGCAAAGGTTGAGGAAGTGCATCCATCCTCCAGATTGTTATGAACTGAATCTAGAATAGAGAATATAGAATAAGAAAACCAGTGACTATGATAAATTTATAAAATTCAGATTTCCCACTGAGGTGGTCATCTGTAAGACCTCAGGTGAGCACAGTACATGGAGAGTGTCCTCTGTAAATTGTCAGGAGTTGAGCACAACTCATGTACATCTGCAAAGGCCAAGGTTGGGGCTGAGCCTGTGAAGGTGTTAGGATGTACTGGTTTGAAGGAGCACTTCCCAACACTGTCCTCGTAGTCCAACAGTGAAGTATTCACCATTAGCTGTACCCCAGCTCATATCAGAGCACCTGTGTTTAAGGGTTGGCAGTCTGAACCTAAATCCTGTGGCTATTTATACCAATCTAAGAGCTTGCACTTTAAATATTAGTTTTACTTTAAGGTAAAGTTCTTGAAGAAAGAAAGAAAATTCTTGTAGTAACTTAAAACCAGAATGCTCAGAATATGTTATAAACACTGTCGTAAGACAAATGTTTTTGCTTAGCTTAGACAAGCATCTCAGGTGTTTCCAATGAGAAGGTTTACATTGGAAGAGTTTCCCTGCCTGCTTCCCTGGGTGTTCTTTCCCATGTGCAACTCTCTGCTTTACATGCCTCACTTTAGGCATTTCAGTATCTGTTGATGGGATGCAGCATTCCTGTGTTCTGCTCGTGCTTGTTCTTTAGCACCCAGGTTTGGGTTTGTAAGCTAGATTTAAGTCACTTCAGTTACTTAACTCTTTTCTGATGCTATTTTTAATGTGAAGAAAAGAAATCCATTGCTTAGTTGCTCCACTGGAAAGACAATACTGACTTGAAGTTTTCTGTAGTGCATTTTGCCTTTTCTACTCTGCCCCGCATGGTTTGTAGTGAAATACAGCATTTGGCCCCCTTAATTTTAAAAGAAATTGTGCTTTCAGTAGAGGTTAGTGCTAGATTGGCAGCAGTTGTTGGTGTATATTCTGACAATCTGTGTTTGTAAACTGGAGGACGAGGCAGTTTTACCATTTCTGGAAGCAATGCCGGTGGCCTTTTGAAAACTGAGGTATGGTGGTGGTTTCTTCTCAGTTTATATTCATAAAGGTTGTTCCAGTGTACGTGCTAATGGAAGTGAGATATTACTGTTTGACAGAAGTACAGTATAAAAAACGAACAAGAAGAAAGTCTCCTTGCAGTCCTTTCTTTCACTCTGCTATGATCTGCAGAACACGACCATAAATCTGATAGAGAGAAGCTGAGGGACTGGGGGGAGCTCTGCCTGGAGGAAAGGAGGCTCAGGAGTGATGTTCTTGCTCTCCACAACTCCTTGATGTGGGAGGGTAGAGTTAGGTAAGGGTTGGTTTCTTCTCCCAGGTGTCAAGGGACAGGACCAGAGGAAATGGCCTCAAGCTGTGCCAGGTGAGGTTCAGGTTGGATATGGGGGAAAAAATTGGCCAGGCACTAGAACAGGCTGCCGAGGGAAGTGGTGGAGTGTGGGTGGGAAGTGTCCAAAAGGGGTGTGGATGTGGCATCTGGGAACAGTGGTGAACAGGGTGGTGCTGAACAGGGTTAGTGGTTGGACTTGATGATCTTAGAGGGCTTTTCCGGCCTTAGTGATTATGTGATTTGTCGCTCTCTCGGACACGAATAAGCACGCGAGACACAGCTTGTCAGGTCAAAGCAGCCAGGGCAGCGAGGCCAGGAAAAGCTCTGACTTCTGCCCTCCGTCGTTTATTTTATATGTTCTTAGAAACCACCGTGGATTGGAGGATGAAGATTTCTTCTTCTCAATCTCACTAGTCAATAAAAATGTCTATCATACAAAGTCCACCTAGCAAAGAAATGCAAAACAATCCAAGCACAGTTAGCAAAACATGAGCATGTTTACAGAAAGTGCATGAGAAACTATTCACAGAGATTGCAAGCTGAAGAACTGCAAAATGCAGAGTGACAGTGATTCTTTTGGGTTTCATGTTTATCTCTGCACTATAACCAGTTTCTGATATAAGAATACATTTCTAGAGAAGTATATGTTCTTTTATTATAACAATGAAATTTAAAGCTAGTTTTATAAACCTAACCACCACCCAACCCTGCCTAATGAATATTAAGAGCTTTGGTTGTATGCATGGTTTCTGCAGTCCCTGTCCTTGCACAGGCCCGTTGCTCTGAGCCCCGCATGAGCATGTGCTGCAGTGCAAAGGGGATTCAGCACAACCCAGCAAAACAAGGCCTGTGCTCAGTAATACCAGTTCATACAGTCCTCCTTGCAGAGGCTTGCTCAGCTGTCCTCACTCCACCTCCTATTCTAATCAAACTTCACAAGACAAATGTCAACTTTAATTTTCTGCGCCAGAGAAGGTCACCAAGTGTGGGAGGAAGCAGCAAAACACGAGCTCTGGAAATACTGAAGTCAGAAGTAAGGAAAAGGGTCTGGCAGAGGGTTTATTTAGGAAGTAAGGGCTTGCCAGAGGAGTGCCTTGGCCTATTTTAAAACATCTATCATCACTCAAACACTGATCATGTAATGTAAAATGTGATGTGCCTTGTCTGCAAACCTCAGTTTGCAATGCTCAGTCTTGAATTCTTTCCAGATGTTTCTTCCATAGTATTACCTATGTCTGTAGCAGTCAGAAAGGCACATTGGTCCTGGGAAGCAACAATTTTCACTTGATATCTTTACTCTGACACTTGGTTGCTGATTGTGTTTTCAGTCTTACTAAAAATACGCTTTTTTTCCATATAAAATACACCTAATTTATTACCACAGTATTTTTACTCACTTATTAAGGCCAGCTCTTTTAATGACAGGTGAGTAAATTAATGCACGTTGCCTCCATTTTCATCCTCGGTAAAGATATGCAAAGAAATTGTTTCCTTGGATTATAATCTTTGTTTTAGGATTAAAAAAAAGACAAAACAAACATGTTGCAAGTCGTGAAGCCAGCCTGTGTAGTTCAGTTTTTGCAGTAGTGAAACAGTTGTGGTGTGGAGTTTCTAGCTTGAAGTGATGCTGATGTGTAGCCCTGCCATCCCAGCACAAGCTGCAAGAAACACTGTTAGCAACATCCGAATTCCCTGTTTTCCTAGGAGAACCTTGCAACCTGGTATAGGATGGGCTTTTTAATAAGGACAACCATTCTATGGGAGCATGAGAGCTTCTGATGTGCTCTTCTGTTTTATCCAAGCACCAAGGGAACATTTCCTGCTGCTTGTGTCTAGGTGTTGCAGTTGGATTCCAACTCCAGGTTGGACAGGGCTTGGAGGAACCTGGGATAATGGAAGGTGTCTCTGCCCATGGCAGGGGTTGAAACTAGATTATGTTTAGGGTCCCTTCCAAGCCAAACCATTCTCGGATTCCAAGACTGAAATACGCTATTTTCATAGTGCCAAGCTTTTTGCAAGTATTCCTCAGACCAAGGCAGTGAAAATACTCTGCAGGAGATGTTGAAGTTTTCAAAAGTATTTTGTGTGACAGTTACAGAGAGACTGACAGACAAGATTTCATCAAATGATAAAAAGCTAAACAAAAAAAAAAATCAAAGTCAGGATTTTGCTCCTAGGCGTTCTATATCTGTGCCACCAGACCCGATCCAGTGTAAATCACAGTGCTCAGACAGGGATTTATGTTTGGAATCTGTGAAGCAGCTAAAGGGAGCAAAGACTATATGCATTCTTTGCACGTTTTCAGTTTTCATATTCAGTTTTCTCCCTGCCATGGATATTGCAAGCCAGTGCACATGGCCTTTCTTTCAGCAGGATGTGGGCAGCTGGGCTAGGGTTTGAAGGACAGGTCTTCCCTTGTGATGGTGAGATGTGGAGGTCTTGCAGACAATCCTTCTTGTGCTCTGCAAAGGATGCTCTTCTCCCTGCCAGATGTCTTCTGGAGGCATCAGCTGTTGTTTCTGATGGAGAATCTCATGGTTTGGCTTTCTCCCACTGAATGATCGTGGCCATCTCTGGCATTAGAGTGCTGGAAAATGCATCACCAGACGTGTTAGCGGGGTTATAAGTTACCGAGTCTGCTCCTGTTTTAGGTCATTTTACTCAGGATTACACTGAGTATCCCCTAAGCTGATCTCTGAAATTCTGGCAGGTGTCACAGCTTATGCTACCATGGTCATGTGCTGCTCAGGAGGAAGGGTTGAAAGTCTGGTCCATTGTGATTAACTGCTGTTATGTCTGGCAGATGTTACTTGTTCCATTAAAAAGAAAGTGTTTTTTTGTTTTTTGTTTTGTTTTGTTTTTCCCTCCCTCTTAGGTGGAACGTTTTGGGTATTCAAGGAGCCTTACTTAGCCTCTTTGTGGAGCCAATTTACTTCTCTAGCATCATCTTGGGGAGTTTATATCATGGGGATCATCTATCCAGAGCCGTATACCAGAGGATAGCAGAGATAGAAGATCTACCACCTCTTTATACACTCAACAGACCTTTACTTAGTGGCAAGTATCTAATGGAGAAGGCCGTGCCGGTAACTAAGTCTGTTCCAGTAGCATTGTGATTTTGCAGTTCTCAAAACCTTGCAAACTGTGTGCTGTGAGTAAACTGCTTGCTGGTTACAATAGAGAAGTTGTGGTCGAAACATTATACAGATACCCAGTCAGAAATACCATAGCAAGGACCTTTAAAAGCTGGGAAGAACTGGGGGATGAAACTTTGGATGAGTTTTCACACCATTCCTGTCTGGAGCATGCCCTAGGAAGATGTGAGGCAAGTTGAAGGATTAGTGAAACCTCTTCCCACCTGTGGGTTAACACCTGTGTGTTACCTATTCCTGTCACTTCTCTTGCATTGCAGATTTTTGTTGAGTGGTCCCTTCATTTATCAGTATGCCAAGGTAGACACACTTGGTTCACAATTTCTAGATCAATAATCAACTCAAAATGGATGAAGATAACACCTCACCTGTCTTAAATTCTAAAATGGCTTGTTACAGTAATGCTCTGAAAGCTTTAAAACTGAAATCTCATCCTCCCTCTTACTGTGTGCATTGCTTTGTTCTGTAGAGCTGAGCTTTTGACACGTGTTTATTTTCCAGGGGGAAAAAAAGCAGCTCATAATTTTAAAGCATGTTTGAAGTTTGACATGAATTTTTAAAATAGACTTAGGGAGGGAGTGGGGAAAAGAGCATTGTGAACAATGAGAATTTCTAGGTAAGAAAGGTAATTAATAAGGATTCCCTGAATCAGGATGTATGAAAGTGTTAAATAACATATTTGTTTTTATATTAGTAAGTAAGTAACAGTTGCAACACTCTGTACCAAATATCTAATAGTTTTATGGGCATAGTAGCTGATGCATGGACTGTTTCTCCCTGATTTTGGGGAATTTTTATCAGTCCTTCAAGACAGCAGGTTTGCAGCAGGGTGAGAAGAGTTTTTGTAATCCTTTTCATAGCATAGAACAGTACCTTGTTTTCTTGAAAATCATCTTTCTGCAATGGTGCTGTCATCTATTTCCCATGAAATAGAACCATCTGTTTAAACAGTTGAGCCAGGACTTGCTGAGCAGCAAAGAGAGTTCGGAAACGTTCTCAGCTGTTGAATTTTTACAAAAATACACATCTCAAAAATATACAGAAAGGTTCTTTAGGAGGTTGGGCAGAGGACAATGTTGATGTATTTTCTTTTACTGGTTCAGTCTTGAAAGCTGATTTTCTGACCTCTGCTGTTAGATTCAGCCAGGGCATTCGTGTAGCTGCCCGTGTGCTCTTGGATTCACATATTTTTCAGTGTATTCTGACCTAGAACAAGAGCTGCAGAAATACCTGTCTCCAGTTCTGAGTTCTTCCTTGTACCATACACACACCTCTGTGATTTGTTTCCACCAGAGGGATGAACTAGAACAGAAATACCTGTCTTGTCCCACTGTCCTGCCTGTTTAGCTGAGAAAGTACTGTAAAAACAGGTTTTCTTCCTCTAATAAAGTAAATTTTGTGTCTGTTGGAGCACCTGCATTAAGTCAAAATTATTTTAACTTTGAGATACTGTTATGTACTCCTAAAAATTGTCTTTTATCATCTTTTTTTCTTTATAAGAGAGTTTTTAGTTACACCTTTTGCCAGTAAGTTGAATCACAGAATCATTAAAAGACCCCCAAGATCATTGAATCCAACCATTAACCCAGCACTGCCCTGTTCACCACTAACACATGTCCCCATATATTCAGTTCCAGTGGGGAACAAGCATACCAGAGCAGCTGTTTTTCAGGTAAGGGATGCAGGAAATCTGTCAATCTACAGAAAACTCCCTCCCTGTGCTGGCTCTTGAAAGCCTTTTGGTTGCAGGAACCAGCTTTTCAGGGTGCCATTAGCAGCCCAGCACTGAGGGCAGTCGAGCTCTCCCTGAGAGGTGGCCACACCACTTGAAGAGAAGACAGGTTTTAATCTTTTAAATTTCTAGAATAATCTGAAAACAGATTGATTTCTCAGTCAGAGTGAGGATGGTTGGATAAATCAGCCAATATCAAGTTGCCAGTCTCCAGGGTGACCTGCAGAGACTCTTTTTGGTGGAGCCATTGTGGGCGGTGGGCACGCAGGAGTTCACCCGTGCTGAAGCCTGAGTCAGGTACTCGGATCTTTGTGTTTAGAAATCCCTAACACGTCTTTAATTTGTTCATTCCTGGTTATGTTTTTTGAAATGGTTTCAGCTTTTTGCCATCTACAGCCTCCTTGAGTGAGGAGGGCTGTGGAATATGCAGAGGTTTGTCCAAAGGAACTTCCTTTCTGCTAATATTAATTAATTAGATGTTCCTCAGTGCTCTGTGAGATCCAGGCCATAAGCAGTGGTCATGACACTCAGTTTTCTGTACCTCTGAGATGTTCCTTCCTACATAAGTCCTATTTTTTGCAAGCTGAAGTGTCTTAGTCTACTTTGTTGTTCCTTGCACAGAGACCTTTTCACATAAGGATCATTTTGCAGACCCATTTTTGTGCTAGTGAGACCAGGGCAGTACCTGATATTCAGGGTAAAGCAGCAATACTGGTTTATGTGGTGGCATATATTCTGTTCACTTCCTTGATCCTTCACTAATAATTCCTAACATTCACTTTGATTACTGTTGGTGATTGACCTGACCTTTTGGTAGAACTGAATATTAGAAACTAAAATCTCATTCCTGAATGCTAATATCAGGCTCCAAGTCCAGCACTCCTTGTGCAAGATTGCTTTGGGTTTTTTCCTAATATTTGTGGCTTTATATTCATCTCTGAAGAATTTCATCTGCCTTTTCATTGCCCAGAAACCCAGTATGTGAGGTTTTCTCTGCTACTTTTTGCAATTGCTCTTCTTATTGCCTTTTAAAAATAATTTAGTATCATCAACTGATCCTACCTCAGTTTCCTCCCCCCCACACCTCCCAGGCCATCTCCAGCCCCGAGCTGGAGGCTCTCCAGCTGTGTTCACTCTTCCCAAGGAGACCATCTTTATCCAAGGGTTAATGAATTTGTTTTTAAGGTAGACAAAAAAAAAATCCTTCAGCAGAACTTCTGGTGATTTTTTTTTTGGCTGTTCTCTTGGTGTATCTCATCTTCCTGTTCACATTGGTGTTTTTCAGTTTTCTATGTCCTTTTTATGAAGCTTGTTTTAGCTCTCTCCTCAAAGAACTGTCAAGCTTTATTATTTATATAAGCACTGGCACAAAGATCTGTGACCTTTCCTTTTGCTTATTGTATCCTTTTGTAATAATATTCAATGTTCTCTAAATAGCTTTAGTTCTATTAGTTTTCAAAGGAGAGTAAAATACTTGACTTTCTATCTTAACTTTCTTTTCTATTTTTCATCTCAGCATATTGTGCTATATTCTTGTCTAGAATTTGAGGGGGAAGATACGACCCACCTAAAGTTTTATCAAATGCTTTGATTTTGAGATGACCTTTATTCCCTGTCCATGCTACCTGTGATCCACCATCAGGGACCCCTTTGCCATCTCTCCAGGGTTCTTGCATATAAATAAGCAGCTGAATTGATTGTTATTAATTAAATCTATTTGAAATTCTAAATCTGGGTTGGTTTTGGTGTTTTTAAAAAAAATTTAAATCATCAAAAACCAAGGAATGGAATTGTGTAATTGCAATGGAAATGCAGTGCATACTGGATGTTCAGCTTTCTCATCTCTATTTGATTTGCCTGTGGGACTGGTTGTGATATCAGAAGCATTTTGGAGTACTTGATGACCTCTGTCTGATCCCTGTACTTGTTTAATAGCGTATAGAATGAAAGCAAAGGTAATAGTAGAGATGTCATTAAATGAAAGAAAAAAAAAAGACAAAAAATTGTCATGTGGCATCAATTTATTATCACTCTTGCCTCAGTGCTTCTGGTAAAATGAACTTTTGTTCCAATTCTCAATTTTTTCAGCTTATATTTTAAGAAAATGGGGAATAGTAGGTTATTTTCTATTATTATTCACTTAATTATTTCTTATCAGTCATAGTGACAAGGCTGATCCAAACCAAGGGTAAAAATACAACAGCTTCAGTGGTTTATATTTTGAAGTGTTTCTTTGTTTATTAAATGAGGAATTGCTGATAGGAAGCAAACTGAATTTTGCTGAGTCATTCAGACCTTGTAGGTCTTGCACACTCTCAGTGCTGGGCCCAGACGTGCCATGAGACTGAGCCAGGTGAGCCAGTCCTGCTCCCAGGTGCCCAGCTTTATTAGATTGTGTTCCAGATATCAGCCAGAAATGCATCTTGCTGTGTTGCTTATGTTCAATTTCCACAAATTGTCTAGATTTTATTAAGTGTAGGACCTGGCCTAACAGTGGAGTAGACTTGAAACAGGTTCTCAGTGAGAGCTGCCTTAAAGTAAATGTGGGATTTTTATTTACTAGAAAGAACAAATTGCCCTGGTGCTTTGTTCCCTCCTGGTGAGGTGACTGAGACATCTTCAATAGAGTTTTGCCACCCCTGGAATGTCTGAGGAGTCACACGTGCATGGCAGCAGTGCTGTGACCTTCATTACGTAGTCCATCTTTGAGCACTGGGGTGTCGTGGGGAATAAATCCTGCCCTGGGCAGGCAGCCAGCCTTGATTTGCACTTGGATTGGATTGTGGTGGCTTTGCTTCTCTGTCCCTGGAGATAGAGCCATAGCTGGAAGGTGTCACATAATTTAACACCTGAGCAAAGTGATTCGAGTCCTGTTTGGAGTCTTGTGGTTCCCCATTTCTGGGCTCAGTGGGCAACACTGGGCATGTAAAGTGGGGAGGCAGCTAGAACACAATGGATTTATGCTGGAAGACCCAAATGTCTGCCAGTTCTGGCTTTGTGGAGGGTGCTGAGGATGGGGCTCACTTTCATAGAATCACAGGATGGTTTGTGTTGGAAGGGACTGTAAAGCCCATCTCATTCCACCCCCTGCTATGGGCAGGGACACCTTCCACTATCCCAGGTTGCTCCAAGCCCTGTCCAACCTGGCCGTGAACACTTCCAGGGTCCATAGTTTCACATCCATTTGGAAGTGAGATGAACTCCTGCCACAGAGCTCTCCATGATCTCTTCTGCCAAGGAGGCTGCTTTCTGCAGCAGTGCACACTTGCCCTGCTGGGAAGGACAGAAGTAGAGAACACTTTAGCCGGAATGAGGGTGAGATGTCCATGGTGTTACCTCCGCAAGTTGGTGAGAAATCTGCAGGAGAATGCCCTCAAAATAAAATACCTGTTTGTAACACTGTTTACTCCGCAACAAAAAACCAAAAGTCAAGTGTCTGTATTTATTATCATCATTAAACATCACTTTTCTTTCAGGTATCAGCAACGCAGAAGCCCGTCAGCCAGGGAAAGCCCCGAACTTCAGTGTGAACTGGACAGTAGGAGACTCTGGTCTGGAAATCATTAATGCTACAACTGGCAAGGATGAGATGGGCCGTGCGTCGCGCCTCTGTAAGCACGCGTTTTACAGCCGCTGGATGCGCATCCATGCCAAGGTACAGCTTCCGCAGGGCCAGGTTTGCCACTTCTTAAGTCTTAGTGAAATATCTGGATGTGCTTTCTGTACTCAGAAGCCACTTTCTCAGCCTATTTTAAGCCAAGCCTGATGTTAGAACCACAGAATCATTAAGGCTGGAAAAGACCCTTAAGATCGTGAAGTCCAACCATCAATGCAGCACCACCACCATGTTCACATTAAACCATGGTCCTCTAGCACCACATCCACATGTTTTTTGAAGACTTCCAGGGGTGGTGACCCCACTACTTCCCTGGACAGCCTGTTCCAATGCTTTACAACCCTTTCAGTGAATTTTTTTTCCCTAATATTTGATCTAAACTTCCCCTGGTGCACCTTGAGGCCAGGTAGCTGCTGTTCCATGCAGTAATGGAAAAGAACAATGTGTTTGTTAATTTACTCTTTAACGTGATGATGTCTGGTGCAAAATGCATATTCGTTGGTTTATAGCTGAGTAAGCAAAGGATGCTGTGTCCTTTGAGCTTGCCTTTGCATTTTAATTTATTTGGAAGGGTAATCCCATTTTTTGCTGCTGAGGTTTCACTCTTTAATCTCAGAAAGAAAGTTTCCAGGAAGTATGTCCATGGCTTTTTGGCCTCAACATTTTGTTTGATAGATTCTTACCTTGTTTTAATATTAGCTGTTTAAATAACTCAGTCACTCTGGTACTGTTTGGCTTAATAGACTCTTGTCTCTCTCCTTCTCTTGTCTCTCATCCCCACAGCTTTCCTCCAGCTTGCGCTCAAAGATCCTCAAGCCCAACCTGTACCATGACACCAAGCAAGGAGCCACTGAGTATCAAACTGCTAAAGAGTGTTTGTTTAAAGCATTCCTGAAGGCAGGACTTGGAGCCTGGGTGGAGAAGCCCATAGAACAGGATCAGTTTTCTCTCACGGTCTAATTCACAAACTGCACATCACTTCGGGAGTTGTTCTGGAAATTCCTGGTGTCCAGCATTGCTTTCTGGCATCTCCACAGCTATCAAAACATCTTTCTGCTCTTTGGAGTTGGGTTTTTTTTAAACTTCACAGTAACTGTTTCTGTTTTGCCCAAGTATTGAAACTCAATGATGATCTGACACATAATTGTATATTTTGTTATAGGAAAGTAATTTCTGGTGTATTTCTAGAAATACTTTTACTGTAGATAACTTGCAGTAAGGCTGTCCTTACTGTATACAATGACTCATTTTTTCTGGGTTAAAATAATTTCTTTTTTAATTCAATGTCATCAAGTGCATGAAGAAATTAATAGTTTCTCTAGGTTTTACACCACACTTTTAGGAAGTAGCTTAATTTTTTAAAAAGAAAATAGGTGACAAAGCTGATTCTACTCCTCTGTTAACTTGTTTTTCAACTGCACATATTTTTAGCACATAGACCACAGAGCCAGAATGGAGTCTGGACAGCTAGTTTTTTCCCAATTCCTTGCTCTTTAAAACCAGCTGCTGAAAATTTCATGTCTTTGATGTATGTATTTATTAGTCTGTGAGCCAGTTTTTAACATGCAGCTTTTTATTCTGTTTTTAAAAATACATTTACCTCCCATTTACACCCATTGTGAAGTCTTCATTTTTTTTACCATTGTAAACTGGAAACAGCAAAATAATTATTTCTAAGTTAAGAAGTTTAGTCTATACCATACAGAAGCCTGTTTAGAAGTAGGTGATTTGTATATCCCAGGAACTCATCTGAATACAATCTTAACTGTAACAGCAATGTGACAGCTTTAAAAAAATCTGCTCATTTTAAGGGCACCAAGCCTGAGTTGCCAAAACCAATCATTTGTTGGGTATTAATTGCTCTCCTCTGGAAGCTCTTGTAACAGAGAAACCAGTTGTTAAAACTTATTTTCTGTGAGTTATACCTGTGTTCAGCCGAATTGTTGTGTCTGAGATTCCTTGGCCTTTGGGCTTTACATGTGTGATGGGCTTCATGAAGCTAATTAGGTAAGTTGCTCTCAAATATGCGTCCATCTGTTTTGACTATTCCTTTAAAAAGTGTTTTTCCTGAAGGTGTGGACACTGCAGCTTTATGTAAAAATGTAAAATGGAAGCGAGAGATTGAGGTGTGTTTGATTAACTGCTGTGTAGAAGGAGCACCTCAGCCCCAGCACCTCTTGGGTCAGGCAAGTCCTTGGGTGTTGGAGGCTTTGGTGTAAACCCACTTCTGGCCAATTGTGAATGCTACGGCATTTCTGCTTGAGTAGGAACCCATTCTCAGCTTCAAAACCTGATCAGACCTGAAAATCACTTGTGCATTAGTTGAAGTCTCTGGGTTCATGTCTTGGGAGGAAGACACTGAGGTACAAACAGTACACTTGGGTGGTTCTAGAGATAATAGCAAGCACTGCTCTAGGAAGGCAAGAGAGTCTGTGACCCAAGGGTCACCCCCAGGAAATTGATGCTTCTAGAGGTTACTGCCTTTTCCAGATGCCAGGGGAAGAAGCTGCAAGAGAAGGGCTGGGTTAATTCACCTTTGTGGTGGCTTCAGTCACTCTGTCAGCTTCTCATTAAAGCTGATAGCATTCCCATGGCCTCTGCAGGCCCAGCAAGGCTCTTGGAGTCATCATCCAACTGAGAGGCTGGTAGGTAGACTGACCTCTTCCAAAACAAAAAGGAATTCAGTTGTATGTGGTCGTATTTTGCAAGCACTGGGACACCAGCCTTTGGGATTGACCTTGTCTTGGTCACAGCAGAAGTTCTGTTTGGGGCTGTAACTGGGTGTGTGGACATGTTTCTGCTGGGTTGAGGAAAAGGTGGTCATGCCGTGTGTGTTTCCTTGGAGTCGTTACTGCTGTTAGATGAAACACAGATTTTTAAGGGACTCATTCAAAAGTTGGTGTCTCTCTGAATTTTTCTGAGGACTAGGAAAGTAGTAGCTCAAACTATTTTTTTTTCTATGAAGTCAAAAATATGAACAAAATATTTAAGTATTATTATAGACATAGTTTTTTAGCTGTTGAAACAAACTATTAACATTAAACTGTAAAGGAAATATGTTCCATGCCAAAATCCTCTGACGAAGGAGTGGTATCAGGTTATTTATGAGGAATGAGTTCTCTTGTTAGTAATTCTGGGATTTTAAAAAGTTTTCTAGGGTTGTGTGCAATCCATATCTGTCTTGTGGGAGTCAATAAAATACTGCTTGGCTTCCTTCAGTCCCTTGTTCCTTTTTGTGCAGTTCACACATGGAAGGAAGTAGGGAGAGTTCCCTGGAAATCACTGTCACTGAGCAAGGAGGGATAGTGATATATATAATCTCAAGTGACTGCAAAAGATAAGACGACTCGGCCTCTGGCAGCTGCCAAATTTTGTAGGGGACCAGCTTTTGGAGGCTGAGGGCTCTGGAAAGCCTGGGCTGGGTGGGTGGGAGCTGGCCTGCACAGGGAAATTGTACTGATGCTCTGGGAGCAGCTTCCATTCTTTTACTTGTTTTTTCCCTTATATTTGATTGAATATTTATATAATTATTTTGATTGAGTATTTATATAATTATAATTGACTGTTTGTCTCAGGATGTTCAAAGGACTTAGAGTAACAACTTTATTGTTGATAAATACTTGAAATTGAATTTAAGGTGTTTTTTCTCCAGATGGCAGTCTGGCTTGTAGTAAAGTTTTGTAGGTTAGGTAAATAGATAATTTTAAATATAGACGTTTTAAATATATATATATATAAATATATGTTCTGCAGGATTGTTTTAAGAAAATCTGGGCCTAAAGGTTAACACTTGAAATCTTGCTTATGGCTGTACTCAGGACCTGGTAATAACTGTAGATTATTCTTACTGATTGTGTGAGTGTATCATGTAGGAGCTTGTTGGCAGCGGGGATGTCCAGCTTGCTCTCCCCCTGGAACAGCTGGTGATGGCAACAGTGACTGCTGTCTTAGGGATTTACAGCAGTGGGGTTTCTATAGAGCTGGCAATTCTCATTTTCTCCTTGTCTTGGAGAAATCTTTTCATGGCTGGTTACTGCACAGGCAGCTCCGGCGTAGAAGGTTTTTGTGTGCTGTTCCTCTAAATCTAAAAGAACTAGCAGCTGAAAGGCTCAGGATCACAGAACTTGTGTTGCATTTCATGAGTCCAGTTCTGGAGACAGGCTGGGAGAGCTGGGGCTGTTCACCAAAAGAAGAGAAGGCTCTGGGGAGACCTTAGAGCCCCTTGCAGTGCCTAGAGGGGCTCCAAGAGAGCTGGAGAGCACCTGGACAAGAGGCATGGCTACAAACTAATAGAGGTTAGATTTTGATTGGATATTGGGAAGAAATTTTTCCCTGTGAGAGTGGTGAGGCCCTGGCACAGGTTGCCCAGAGAAGCTGTGGCTGCCTCATCCCTGGAAGTGTCCAAGGCCAGGTTGGATGGGCCTTGGAGCAACCTGGAATAGAGGAAGGTGTCCCTGCCCATGGTAGGGGGGTGGAACTGGATGAGCTTTAAGGTCCTTCCAACCCAAACCATTCCATGATTTTGTGATGTCCAAGATGCGTCTAGCCAAGGGAAACCCCAAAACTCACTTTGCTCTCTGTGCAAATGTGCACGAGTTAAAGCTGTTGGATCAGAGTATTTGGGAGCTTGAGGTAGAGCCTGTGTCATGGAGTAGTGCTGCCTTTGGAAACCAAGCTGTGGTTTTAAAAAACCAGCTAGGAATTGAGAATCTGTTCTAAGAATTGCTTAGTCATGGTCACCTCATAGTTAAAATTTTGGGTTTTTTAAGTATCAGTGGTTTTCAAAATAGTTTTATTTCCATTCCATAAATTAATGTTTGGAAGGCCCATGCTTGCAGAGAAGCTGCACTTTGAATTCTTTGCAATTTCATCATCATTAATTGTCCACTGTGAAAATTATCCCAAAGTTTACTGAAAAAGAAGGAGAGTTGCAATTCAGGTATAGAGTCAGAACAAAAATGTCTCATGTTATTTAAAACCTAAAACCCCACAGAAATAAAATGTATAAAATATGTCTCAGAATCACTGTGTGGTTTTTGTTGGGTTTCTTTATCCTTTTCTTTATTTATTTTCTAATACCAAGTGTTTTCAGTTGAGCTTAAATGTTTCCACCTTCACTTTGTGTGCTCCTGTTGGGAGAGGAGGTAATGTTTATCCTGGGGCTAGAGCTAGCAGAGACACAGGGGTTTTGATAAGGACACAAGGAGGCATTTTAGAAGGGATGCTGAAATTTGTGCCAGAGGGCTAGAAGGAGGAAGCTTCCTGGGCTTGGTCCCTGTCCCGCTGGTGGTTCAGTGGGATGGATGTGCTATAGCTCTTGTTGAGTCTGCATCTGATGGAAGGAGGAGAAGAGAGAAATGGAAATAGCTGCTTTCTCTGGTTTCTAATGTAGAAATGATGGCATGGGATGGGGATTTTGCTGGAGAGGCCCTTGGGCTGCAGGCACAGGGAGCATGGACCAAAGGAATTGCCTACCTGGCAGCAAGTGCTCCCAGCCACTGCTTTTCCCAGAAATGTCACAGCTCAGCTGAGATGTACCAGCTGTGTGTGTACATCTGAGGCTTTTGAGGTTCATTGGGCTTGCTGCTCTTCCTTTAGGCAAACAACTGGTCCTAGAGTATTTGCAGCAATTTTGGGTTGATTCCCCATGGGAGGAAGTTGTGTGGGTCTCTGGGCAGGCAGGCTTGGTGTTTGGAGCTGCAGGATGGGGGGGGTTCATCCCTAGGCAGGTGTTTGTCCTTGGGGGGATGCACTCTGGCAGTTTTCCCTCAGTACATCCACTGGCATTGTGTGCTTGAGCCCATACGGTGCTTCCAATAAAACTGCTTCCGTAGTTTCTGTCTAGCTGGGAATGATGCAAACCAATCATCAGGGGGGCTGCAGGAACTGAGCTGGGGCTGGAATCCTGGACCTGGCAGGGCTGTGGGGAGCAGGGAGGGCATGAGTTCCTTCTTGGATCATGTCAATGTATTGTGTTTTTCAGAATCTTTCAGCCAAAGGCCTGTCCCATTACCCATTAATGAATGGGCAGTTAATTGCACCAACAGCACTTGTGTCTGCAGGAATGAGTTTTGTGGGTAGTTGTGTTTTGTTTTCTTCAGTCATTCCAGGAAAGAGGAATTGAGAGCCATGTTTGCAGCCGGTCTCGGCAGATGGAACAGTTTAAGTAATACCTGTTCTCTGGAGAGGAAGATCCACAGTCGGTGTCACTGCAGTGTTTTTATGTTTTTAATATCTTCATCACTATCGTACCAATATCATTTTTGTTGCAGTTTGGTTGAGATGTCCTCAACAAGTTTAAGATCCAATGTGTGTGTGTGTGAATATGTATTTATACATATGTATGTACAATATTGCTGTATATTATTTGCATTAAGCAGTTACTCTTCCCCAGTCTCCCTGTGTGATAGTGCAAATACATCAGCTTTACCTACCTGGTGTAAGGTTATTAAAGAACACTCTCAGATACCGTCCTTGACACCTTCTCCATTCATAACCCCAAACTGAAAAGGAGACCTCATTATACCTCTGGTTTGTCACTTTCCTTCCAGCACTCTTGTCCCTCTCCCAGTATCACTGCTGAAGCACAACCCCTTGGTTGATTATTCTAAGCAATGACTGTTTTGCATACTACCTTGCTTTGTTTAAGTAATGTTTGTACAGAGATTTCAAAATATAAAGAGCTATATCATTGCTAAGTTTCATTATTATTTTTTTCATATTAGTGTTGCTAGTGACAGCAAAACAGTAAGTGAAACGTCACAAAATACTGTGCATGTCCTTAAGGTAGTGGTTTTGGTTACGTCCTGAAGAGCTGGTAAGAACATGGGAAAGGGGAGGGCAAGTGACAGGTCTGTGACTGCAGTGTAGACCCATGGCCTGTGTCAGGGTCTGAGAAGGGCTGTGCCACCTTGGGATTTGAGGGCAAAAAGCCAGATTTAAAACATACCGAAGTGGGATCCCCAAAACCTGTAGGTGGTCACCAGCGTTATCACCCCAGCACGTGTCTGCCGTCGGGTTTGGATCCTGCCTGTGGTGGTAGCCCTGAGCTGCTGCTGTGGGAGCTGGTGAGCCCCGTGGGGTGCCATCACTGCCACTCCCCAAGGAGGGGACCCAAGTCCCTGGTGCTGGGACAGCAGGAGCCCAAACACCTGATGATCAATTTTAACCAGCACCTGTCCCAACAAAGCAGGAAGGTCTGATCCAAATGTACTACTCTTGCATCCCGCTCAAAGGATGCCTCCTCTGGAGAATCCTGATCTCAGTTGATCAGTCAGAAATGCCAGCTCTGGCCCAGGGCTGCAGCACTGGCTGAGGAAGGGCGAAGAGCCACTGACACATGGCCCCTCTGGATCTGGCCCCTAGAAGCAGGTGCACCAACTGACGCTGCATAGAAGAAATCCATCTTAAAAAGGAGTCAGATCCAAGACAGTTCTGCTCCACAGCCTGTTTGTTGTGGGACTATACTGGATAGTAGCCTTCAGCCTGGTATTTGTTGTCCCCATCATCTGGCTTATCAGATCAATTTCTGATTAGGAGCAGGAGTAAGGTGGGAGATCCCTGCATGGGTCATGCACCAAATGTTTTGGAAAGACTCCTTGTAAGCTGCGATGATCCTTGTGGGTCGGTCTCTTCCAACTTGGAATATTCTGTGATTCTGTGACCTTTCCTAGGAACAACAGGGAAAGCAAAGACCGGGAATGTACAAAAGGAAACTCTATCAGTGTGAAAGTGGTTTCTGGCTTGATGGGTTTAGGTTGGACTGAATTGCTTCAGAGGTCTTTTCCAACCTGAGTCTGTGGTACTGTCACCAAGCACTTGCACAACCACAGTTTGGAGGATGCTGGATAAGGGACACCAGTCCCAAGAGCAACTCCTGGCTAAGTTTCCCCCAGCGTCGTGGTACTGGGTTTTGTCCAGCCAGGTGACAATGCCACCAGGATTAATTGCACCAGATTCAGCAGTAGGTGCTTGGTAGAGGGCAGTGATCTCCAGAGGCAGCAAAGGGGGAGGGTGGTGGTGGCTGGGGCAGGAAGGGCAGGTGCAGAAGCTCTTCCCCCACAGGTGAAGCTGTGTTTACTCAATTTACTTGGCTTGGAAATCTGTAACTTGTGGTAAATGGGAAGGTTATGGGAGAGCTGAGTGGTGTATTATTGGAAGCACTAGCGTGTGGGTACAGCGGTAAGTTTTAATGGGTTTTTTTTTCACTGTCTCATTTCTATCACAACCTCATGGGAAAGTTGGGCTCTGAATTTCAGTTCAAGCCTTTGCAAATGGCCAGATTTGCTGCAATTTGCCCCTGCCACAGTGGTAACACAGAGGTGTGACCTGTTGGTGCTGCTGCTGATTTGGCTCTTCACACTGAGAGATCAGCCCAGACATGAGTACTTTAGCTGCTGAAAATGTCAATTATCTTGCTCCCAGAGCCTGCACTGAAGGGGGGTCTGTAAACCAACAAATTTGCATGTCAGGCAAAATCCAGTATTTATGAGGACGTAGCCATCTGCCAGAAGTGATAGCCCAGCTAATGCCTACACTGAGCTGTTCAAATAAAGATAGTGCTCTGTAACAACACTAAACAGGGAACTGTTTTAGATGTCACGCAGGAATAGTTGCATGCTTTTGGAAAACAAAGCAAAATAGTCCCAGGCACGAGAGGCATCATCCCAAACTTGGCAAGTGTGCCAGCATTTGAAGCAGACAGCTTGGCAGCATTACTGCCACAGCCACTGGACTTCTGCCATGGGGGCAAACAGCCTTTGGAGCAGTTTTTTTGAACCTCAAACCAGTAAGGTGGTAACCTATGAGTTGACCCCAGAAGGGATCGAAGGGATGCCAGTAAGAGGTAAATACTCTGAGGGAGGCTCTGCCTACAGGAATCAAACTACAGTGATGACCCATCACACACTCTGAGACAGAGGACAGCAAAGGGTAAGGTCTGTGGCTGCATAGGCACCTCTCAAATCACTGAGGCCTCTACTCACATGTCCCCACATCACTGAGCTTTCAGAGAACCCAGCAGGGTTGTACTCCTCTTTTTGCAGAAAAAAAAAAGATATTCATCCCCCTCTCTTCAATGGCTTATGTAGATGGCTGGAAATAGTTAAATCTCTCATGAGCTACAGAGTGGTGAACCTCAAGAGACAGCCAGCATGCCAACAGCTTTTTAAGGTAAATGTGCTTTTTCCATGGCTGTATCAAATGCTACAATGGAAATCATGGGGATCTTCTGGTGGGGGTCACTTCTGGATGTTTGTATCACACAACAAAAGGTGAACCATCCAAAAAAGGTGGGTTTCAGCAGCAGGCCTGTGGGGGAGCAGGAGTGGCTTCTGCAGCCCAGGGAGAGGGAGAGCTTGGACCACTTGGCCAGGACCGTGGCAGGACAAATGTTGTTTGTATTATGTGAGAAACAGAACTCACTCTTTAAATATAATTTTGAGATTTTAATAAGGGACAAAGTCTACAAGGCAAAAACATAACAACACGGGGTGCATAGCCACAGCCAGAGGCACAGCTAGAGGCACAGCACAAAATTTCGACCCTGCCTTTTATACACTTGAGGTTGCATCAGCCTAATGCATATTTATTTACGCTTTTGTCAATCCCCTGGAAGCCCGCGCTTTTCTGCTGCTGTGGTGTTCGGGGTCCTCATTGGCTGGAGTGGTGGTGTCTTCGAAGTCTGGCGGGCAACAGCTCCTCCCTTTGCAAACCCCACAGAACCGACATTGCAGCACACAAATCACCCAAGCCCCACAAAACCAACCCTTACAACCAATCCACCCCAGCAACATTACACATTTCAACAAATAAAACTCTCTTATCATTTTCCCCAGAAAAATATAATAATATTCAATACTGTAACTCATAATTCGTAATACAACTTTTAATTCACACAACAGACGGCGAGAGCCAACTCTTAATAAAATTCATTCAACACCCAGTCCCCTCCCCTCATAACAGCAAAACCACTCCCACAAAACCAACATTACAATACATAACACATCTGCAAAAGCCAACATAACAAAACGCATTTTTCACATATTACAAAGCAGACCCTGATGAAAGGGACCAATCTGATTTTTATTTATGCCTCAACATATATTACAAATCCATCTTCTGACATAGGGTGAAAAATTACTATCGGGGCTGTACACGTCCAGAAAGCCCTAACAAGTGCCATGTGTTAAGGAGGCAGAAAATTGAGGGGAACCCTGTCCCGGGGAGGCTTCACCTGACAGCCGACCAGGGCAGAGAAAGCTGCCGCGACTGGGCTGCAGGCGACCCCCTGCCCCCGACGGGGCCTCGCCGGCCAGGCAGAGCCCCGGATGCCCGGAAAAAAACTGCCCGGGAAACTGGGCTGTGGGAGCAGCCGTAGCACACAAATGCAGTCAACTCCACCACACCTCCCGCCGGCTTTGGTTTCTTGGAGAGCAGGCACTGCCTTGGAGTTCGGCTCCCTGCAGCGCTGCCTCTTGCCTGCCTTCCCCGTCTGCCTTCCGCGTTTCACCGAGCAGCCCGTCGCCAGAGTAACCTATTCTTCGAGGCCGGAGGAGCCGGCAGCAACCCTCAGCCGCCCCTCTGCACGAGCCCGCCGCCGGCCGCTCCCTGCGCTGTGCCGCCGGGAGAGAGGAGCCGCTGGCCCTGGCCGGGAGCCGCGCCGAGCCCTGCAGCACGGGGGCTGCCGTGTGCCTCGAGCAGACGCCAGCGGGGCCCCTGGGATTCTGGTGGGGACGTTTTGTCTGTTTTGCTCTCTGTTTCTCTCTTTTCTACCCCCTCTTCGGCAGGGACATTTATCAATAAGTAAGTTCTCAGATACAATACTGTTGCGTTTGCGCTTTATTTTCGTCTCAGAAACCTATCAAAAAGAATCCTCCCCGATTCCTCTTACAGCAGGACAGGATCTGTTATAAACGACTCTGATCCGGTATGGAAATGAGTTATTAAAAATTTATTGAGAACATAAAAATCCGCAAAGGAAAATGGGACAGCGCTGGGAGCTCGGTGTGATACTAGACGCTCGTCCACACAATGCCCGTTCGGCATTTTATACCCTTTCGGTTGCACTAGCCAGATGAATATTAATTTGTGGTTTTGCATGGCTGCGCCCCCTTCAATCTTCTGGGAGCCCGCGCTTTTCTGTCCCTGAGGCGATCGGGGCTGTCATTGGCTGGAGCCCTTATTCCTTTTATGGTGGTGCTTTCGAAGCCTGGCTGGCAGCAGCTCGTCCCCCCCTTGCAACCCCCACAGAACTGACTTTACCACGCAAATCACCCCACCCCCAGAAAAGCAACTTGTATAACTAAAACACCTCAACAACATTAAACCCTTTAACATGTGTTATTCCCTTGATATTTCCACAGGATAATATTATAGTATACAACATTATACAACATTATAGCTTATAATATGGCTTATAATATGATTTACAATTAACCCGACATATGGCTAGAGCCAACCCTAAAAATCCATTCAGAACAACACCTGATGAGAAGATCATCATGATCTTATCAGCCTCTATTCCTTCATCATCCATACAAAGCCACCCACTCCCACCTTACTCGCAGGTGCAGAGTGAGAAACAGAAGGCCTTGATGCTTTGCAAGTGCTGCTCAGCAACAGGAAAACATTGTTCTCTTGTCAACACTGTTTTAGTCTCAAATCTGCAAAGCAGCACTGTGTCAGCTACCGTGAAAAAAAGAAACTCTGTCCCAGCCAAACCCAGTGCAACTTCCACCTCCAAGCACGTTCCAGTGCTTGACCACCCTCTTGGTGAGGAACTTGTCCCCCAGTTTGGACGTACATTCAGGATTGCAGTGTTTTAAAAGCAGTATCCAGCATTTGTCTGTGTTAGATTTCATTTGGTTGGTGATTTCCCAAGTGCACTAACCCATCAGGATCTTTCTGTAATGGTCTCTCTACCCCCAGGGGAATTAATGGCTCCTTCTAAGCTATGATCATTGCCCAATTGGCCCTAACTTTGAGTCCAGGGAGCACCACTAGGGATTCGCTGCCAGCTGAATGTTACCTGAATTTCCTGGAGCCGTTTTGAGTCTGTTGTATGATAGTCCCAGTTAACAGCTGGGAAGCTGAAGCTGTCTATCAAGGTAAAGATCCAGAGATTTCCCTTAATTACCTAGGGAATAATACAGCGGTGCTCTTTTGATTGATCCTGCCAGCTTATGAGGAAAAAAGTTATTTTCCTCAATTGATAAAGGTGAATCCTGTTGGGCACAAACAGGCCTGGTGTTGTACAGACCACCCCATGGTCCAAACCCACAAAATTTTGCCTGTGACACCATTCTCAGAGCCAGATATAGATAAACGGCTTCCACCTGTTTCCTTTGATGTCATTCTCTACAACTGGGAGGATAGAAGGGAATAGCACCTCTCCTCATAAAGCCTTTAACAATCTCCCCACAGCCCTGAAGACTCTTTGATCACCCTTGGACTTCTCATTGGGACTTTGTTGGTACACACAGAAAAGCATCAGCGAATAATAATCCCAAGGCCCTACGAGGCCATGGAAGTTTCCTGGTAATGTCTTATCCTGAGCCCCAGGGAGGCAGAAAAATTCCCTAAAAGGAGAGTTTCGTCAACAGATTGGGCCCTTTTCCCCCACAAAGGCCATTTTTTTTTAATTTCATGGAGATTGTTATTAATTACATGAATGTGCAGGGGCCATGTGTTGACAAGTACATCTGTGAAAAATCTCTGGAGTGCTTGGAAGGTCTTCAAGCCAACCTTTTCCAGGACAGCTACTGTTGTCAGGTAGAATTGCATTTAAAAATCCAGTTTTTACAGTTTGTTAACGGTGTACCTGCTGCTTTGTAGGAAGGAAGGATTCTCTTCTGCCTGTAGCTGGATGTGATTTACATTAAAACCAAAGTTATGGGCTTCAGCTAGTGACGGGAACATACTCATGGAAAGGATTTCTGATTTTACTTACATGGGGTTTCTTGTAAGACTGCACATGACACTTTTTGTAGAGTTATGGCTTCAGTTTAAAATAAAACTTATGAATATTTATTTTCTGTTGTCTGCCTGTTTCACAAGCATGTTACTCAGGGATCTAATTCTCTTAGTATGTAGATCTGCACAGGTTTTAAATTTGAAAAGGGTTTGTTCTATTGTTTCAATGGTAATTTCCCTACATTTTAAGCTATTTTTTGGATAAAATCTTGGAGATGGTGTTTATTTTTTTTTTCCTTCTTTCCCCCTTCCACCCCTCCTCAGTTTACCTCTCTAGTAACTTTGAAAGCAAGTGATGTTTATTTCGGTAATTCACTTTCACTAACATAAAAGGGCGACAGAATGTTGCAGTGACTCGTGTGTGCCTCTCATTTCAAATTATAGGCTTTTACCTCCACCGTGTGGCAGTTCTTCAGAATTTTCTTGAAGTGCTTTTGCATAGAAGAAGAAAAAAGGACAAAGATGAGTTTACTAAACAGGTTAATTCAGCAGTAATTCAGACTTCTAAATATTGCTTCAATGAGGTAGTTCTTAAACTTCATTTAAAATATTACCAGTGTTCACTCATCTCCATTTTGAGATGGGTACATTGACCAAATGATATTTCAGCAGAATATACCATAATATAATTTTTTTTTGGTATAAGCATGATGACGTGTTTTCTGATAGTCTGTGTACATGTGTAAAAATACAACACTTGCATCAGTTTCCTTTAATTCACAGATGAGCCTGCAAAAATGTGCTACTCAATTATATTTAGGAGCATTAGGGTGCTCAGCTTTTAAGTGAGGGAAAACAAAATCAGCTGGCCCACAAGCAATTTGGATTTGGGAGCTGGTTTATTGAATTTCAGACTGCAGGTGAGAAGGCTCAGGAATAAACAGATTAAAAACTTTGTAAAATGCTTTTTGCCTTTATTAAGGAATGCTTTGACTCAGGTATGTTGTTGAGTAATATGTATGAGCTGTGCTTCTACCAACAAAGTGGTTTTCCGCTTTTCCACAAGTAAAACTCGTGTTGAAATCAGGAGCATGGCTGAGAAACTAAATTCTGGTGTCCTGTATGTCACCAGATGTCTTGGTTTCTCAAGTTTGTCAGCTTTCTAAGTGGACTTTCAGCTTCAATAAAAAATTTATTGCTGATGTATTCAGATGCAGTTAAAGTGACCCCAAAATTCTGATCTCTGTGATCTCTGCAGATGAATTGTGGGTTTTGTTCATTACAGTTCTTTGCCTGAAGCTGGAGTCTCTCTTTTGCTTAGAAACAGCAGGAAAGTGAGAAATTGTTCTGAACAGACTTTGTTTTATGGTTTCAATTGTTTATTGCATCAGGTTTTGGTAGTTTACTGCAGAAATCTGTCTGCGAACATATCATTCATTGTAAGGATGAACTGATTTTTTTAGTATGAAAAACCGAGAACTTTTCAATATTCTTTTCTTTTCTATTGTGTATCTCAGCCACCTAATTTTTGGGTGCTGGTAAGTTAAACGGTGTTGTTCTTTTGCCAAAACTGGCAACTAAACGTATAGCTGGCTTGAAAGAATTAGAGTTACAAAGTTGTCTGTAATGACAAAAAAAGCACTGTAAAATGAATTTTTTAAGCTGTTTAGATCTTTTAATATATTAATAACATATATTATTAATTCAGCTAGAGCCAGTTTTATCTCCTGCTCAAAAATGCTCATCAATCCAGACTGTAATAGAAGTCAGCTCTTGCAAGAGCATCTTTCTAAAAATTAATCTTGTTCACGGACACAAGCATAATGAAGAATTTAAAATGTACTTTTAATTATGTTGTTATGGAGACAGCTAGCCTAATAGACACACAATGATTAACTGCAATATGGGTGTTCTAGTGGAGTGGGTGATAGTTGTCACTGTCCCTTCAGCTATAGATGGTCAGATTTAGATGTTGCTGGGCATCTTCCTAGCTGAGCCTTGAAGTGTTTGGGTTTTTTTTCCAGATCGAAGTAGAGTTGCCATTGGGAAAGGTCCTGAAAGATAAAGAATCATAAATTATCCCAAGTTGGAAGGGACCCATAACGGTCATAGGATCATAGCATCCAACTCCTGTGGCTACAACTATGGCATTGATACCTATTTTAACTTACTACTAGTTGTACTGCAAGGGTGGCAGCTGGCACTCTGACCCCTAGGAGATAAAACCAAGTTTATTTAGGTGAATTAAAGCTGTAGTAGCATATCAAATTGTGATGCAGGAGCAGCTGCATAGGTGCGTTATTTCTAGAAGGCTTTTGTGACATCTGGCTCTAGATGGGCATTTAATGAACCTTGAGAAATGTGTGTGTGTGACAGTCAGGGACTCATCGGTGTAGTACACAGTAAGACAAAGACCAGGTCAAGTATAGTTAATCCAAAATGAAGAGTAAAATCTGTAAGGCATTGGGAATAGTCTGAAAAAGTGATTGGGAAACTTCTAGTGTACAAATACCACCAAACTACTGCAAAATGCAGCACATATTGGAAGCTCGTGTTCTGATATATCTTCTGCCATCTGAGATGTGTTTGAAAAGTTTATGTCCTGGTTTAAAGAACAAAATGTCTGCTGAGGAAGGTGGGAACCTTCCTGGAATGGAAAAGAAGACTCCCTCCCTCCAAATTATTATAACTTCAAAAATTATGTAGCTTCCAGGCAAAAATGAAGGAAAAGGAATAACGGTTCTTTACTGGGATATATGTATGTGTATATACGTAACACAGAACAGAACAAACAGCAACAAAATAACAGAAATTTCCCACCTGCCACGCAGATGAAGAAATTCACTGAGAGACCTACCCCACAACAGTTTAAAATTCTGACCTAAATTTAGCTCTGACATGTAACAACGGGGCACTTATCTCTGAACCTTGACACCTCGCATGGAAAAAATGAGGTTGCGTAAATTTGCTTTCAGCCTTATCACTGCATATGAAAGAGAAAGAAATGGCTTAAGAACATTTTCTCAGTATTCTTCCAGTGCCCTTTTTTTTGTGCAATTAGAGTAGCATGATCAAAGTTGCCCCTCTGTTTCTGCAAGAGCTGCCGCCTCTGCCCTAAGGTGGGAGCTCATGCAATATGGTTGAGAGAGCAGTGCTGTAAATGCCTATGTGATAGAAATGCATAGGGTTTTCTCCACCCAGCCTGGTTTTGCTTGGCATTCTGAGCCAGGTGTTTATTTGCTGGATGAAGGAGATCTTTTTAACAGCTAGAAGTGCTTTTGTGGCTGTTGTGCTCTGACCATCTGGAATTGCTGACATTTGAGTCCCAGTAGGATGGACTTGGAACAACTGTGCCTGTAGTTTGTATGAACTCTTTGGGCTGGAAAAAAGGAGCTGTGTAGGGATTTGATTCCACAGTCTCTGTGTTAGGTTCTGTTTGGTTTTTGTATTTCCTCTCAAAAAAATTTTACTGAAAACCCAAGGAAAACTACCGTAAAAGTTAACCAGTAGAAAACTGTTATTTTTTTAAAAATTAGGCAAACCCTGATCACAAAACCTATTTTTTTGCTTGTATGGACTTCAGTTTTTGGCTAATGATTGACCAGATCATTTGATATGAACTGCACATGAGGAATATATTATTTTTGTTCTCTGATGTCACTAAGAGCCAAAAAATCATTATACTTCAACTGTAAGTCTGATTGTTCTTTTCTGAAGTGTTACAATATTTTATTTCATGTTCTGTGGGTTTAATTTTCTCAAGCTTTTGTCTCCTAAAGTCAGTGAGAATCTTAAAATTGAAATCTCCAGCTATGCGATGACAGGACTAAAATAGCTGGTGAGTTTGACAGTGTGTTAAATGAATTGTGTTTAATAATAGCCTCATAGAAACAAATGTACTAATCATATCAAAGAAAATTCAGCAAAAGGGTAAAGTTTTATGCAGCTCAAACTTTACATTCAGATGAAATTTTTTGGGGGGGGGTTGTGGGTTTTGTTGGTTTCTTTGGTTTTTTGGGTTTGTGTTTGGGGATTTTTTGTTCTTGATTTTTTTTTTTTCAGCCTCCCAGCACTGTTAGAGCTAATGGTGTAGACTTGCTTTGTGTCCAGTAATACAAGGGGAGTATAAAACTTAGAAATTGTTGTGGCTTACTGCAGCAAATTAAAGAAAGCAGCAACCTGATGTGGCATATTAGGTTGGAATACTTGCCCTGACAGGATCTAGAGTTTCACATACAACGGGATTAAATACATTTTTTCCTACAGCTAGTTGCAAAAGAGGAGAGGATCTGTTATTCACCTGCATGCCGTTATTGAGAATGGTTGATCATGATTCCCTCTTGATTGCCCTTTTCAATCCCATCTGTTACTTTCATCCAACAGTTTTCTTCCCAATTTGTTGCATGCTCAGGAGCAAAAAAAATAGTTTTTCTTTCTGTGGAATACAAATAAATGTTCTACAGAGGGAAACACAGCCTACCGCTGCAGGCCTTTATCCTGTTCTTAAGGGCACTTAGTGCTGTGTCATGTCACTTCAGAGATTCACTGATCAAATCTGCTCCCATTGTATCCCAGGCTGCCTTGGCACAGCAGGAAAAGCCTCCTTTCATATAAAGAGATACCAGTATCTGGAAATTCAGCTGATAAACCATTGAATTATTTTTGTACATTTTAATTGCAAAGATTCTAGGCAGGAAAAAGGTCACAGATCTTCACCATGCAGGGAGGAAAAGTGTGGGAACAGCAAATCTTATAACAGATGATGACTGAGGAGGTTTAGGTCACTGTTAAAACCTGTATGTTCAGAGTTTCACTCTTGTGTGGGAAGAATCTTGCTCTTGTAGGAGAAACTCTGTCCAGAACCCAGGTGTCTCCTCTCTCATTTGCTGAAGATTGTCTTCAGCAGAAATATTCAAAATCTGAAAACTGAAACCTTCCACATCCTGTGTGGAGGACTTGACCTTCTGGAGCACAGAATCATTTGTTCCAGTGCCTGTGCTGTTGCACTGGTTTTAGACTCCCACTCTTGTCACAGTGCCCTTGGTAAGCACTGCAGAGACACTTTGGGAGTAGGTACTGCCCTTCAGAGCTGAAACCTGGAAATGTGAGGTTGATGGAAATTGGGGTCTTCCTTTTATAGACATGGAAATGACTGAGCTGAAAGGTTAAGTGACTAGACTCAGGGTTACAGGGTGGATCTGGAGCAGCAGAACACGTGTAGATCAGAGTCTGGTTTAGCACTGTAACAAAAAACATTCTTCCCTTCTTGCTAATGTCACTGTGCAACAAGCAAATTTATTTTATTTGAAGAGAACTTGGTGTTGGGCAGCTTCTGCTAGAAAACTATGGGTAAGGCTGTGTTTAGTGCACCTTTTCTTTTGCAGCATGAACACACACAGGTGGAAGTGCCTGCTCCCCTCCTTTGTACTCTCTGATTTTGTTGAGAGGGGTGGAAATAACATTTTACCTTGTCATCTTCAAATGCGACAGCACCTGTAATCAGCTCAAGAGCTGTACACAAGTGTTGTCACTGCAGTGCAGCTGGGTTTGTGTCATAATAGCAAAGAGGAGAATAGAAATAGCAAAAAAGGGGCTGGTGTGTCATGGAGTAGCAGCAAGTATTACATACATGAAGGTTAAGTCCTACTCTCATGCAGAAGCAATAGAAATCTCTCAGTAAAAGAGAGCAAAAAAATACTGTGTTACACAAAGGAGACAGGGTGAAATCCTCCTGTATCTGAAGTATCCAACTGCACAGTGCAGCTTCTCTAAGTGAGGGGAAGGAAAGCTTGTTTTTTTCCCTCCCAACAGAGATCCTGTCAGATTGAGATTTAAATGCCCAGCTACCCTACAAAAACCAGACCTATCCTAATATATGCATAAAAGATTTCTTATTTATTTTAAAAAACCTAACTTTGGTAGGAATGTTTTGGTGAATTGTAATTTTGGTGACAAATAGAAGTAATACACCAAATTCTCATTTTTTCCTTTTTTTTCCCTCAAGTTTTAATAATCTGTATAAATTACTATATAAATATTTTTCTTCCCAAGGACAAGGAACATAAGCTTAAAATTAGCATATTGGTGGTAGGAGTATAGTCAGTAGAAAAGCCAGGTGTGTATCTCTACCACCAAAGTCTTTGCAGGGCTTGGCCTCTGGAAGGGCCACATGGCTTTGAAAGTTGGCAGAGATGATTGCAAAAAACAAAGAGCTCCTGACCTTGCATTTTGAAGCAGTTCCAGAGACTGTCCAAGGTATTGATCAGAATGTGTTTGACTGGAATCTCAAAAGTGATGGTTGCAGGTAAGATTTCATGTGATCTCTCCTTAGGCAGTGTGGTTTTGAACAGAGATCTTTGCAAAAGATTCTCAGGGTGTGAAAGAACTTTCTGAAAGGTAAAAAAACCACCAGAGGTTGAGACAGCAGTGCTCTTTGGGGTAGTCTTACCAACGGAGTGCCTGCTCACACCTTTTTCCCCTTGACATTTTCTGGTCATATACATTAGCCTTGCTTCTACCCACCAGAAATATGAGTGGAACAAAGGATGTCACTTGGTATCCAATAGTGACTTCAAAAAATTCTAATTAAAGATTTAGGTCCTACTAAAAGTGGTCATATTAGATTGATTTTGGACTGCAGGTCCTATGCAATTGAGAAGAGATAAAGAATCAAGTACAGTTAAAACTCTCATGTTGTTTTTAAAAATAAAATTAAAAAAAAATAGAAGCAAATTGGCTTGGGAGTGATAATTAGGATATGTATTGTGTTGAAACTAACTTTTTTACAAAATTGGACTAAGTAATGTAAGCTATGTGTGCATCTACTCCTTTAGTCATCAGTTTAGTGATGCCATTTAGGTTTATATTTTCTTTCATCAGATTTTGGCAGTCTTGTTTTCCTTCTGCGTTTCCATGAAGGCACACAGAACCTGGTTCTTCTGTGGACTGAGTTCTGTCACAGGATGGTTGCTTGGGTAAGGATGTTACAGTAAGCAAAACTAAAGGAAACTCTAAAGCAGAGCAACAGGGTATCTCAAGTTGGTTTACAAAATGTATGCCAAGCTGACTTAAAAAAACAAGGAACAGTTGTTTTGTTCTTATTTTATGATGAAAATAAAAAAACCTCTGGTTTTTATATTAGAAAAATCAAGGAAACTTTCTCATTATTTCTAGTGTTGAAATACAAAATTCAATATGTTGTTTTAAAATGGGAAACCTACCCTTGGCCCCAATGAGAAGCCAGGTAATTGGTTAATTCATAATCGATTGTAATTGCAACTTGTAGCTCCTTGCCGACCAGACACAGTTTTTTTACTGGAGAAAAATGAAGTGGGGCTGACCTAATTAGTCTGTCACGTTGTCCCTTGTCACATAATGCAGCTGAACAGCTCATTCCTTAATTGTCTGTCCTTCTTCTGGTGCTGCAAAGAGAATCCGTCTATTCATGGAAATACGAGGTACATTTATAAAAATAAAATATTCATTTATTAAGTTTTAAAACATTTCTATGTTCAAGAGAATAGAAAAACCTGTAATTCAAAATGTGATTTAGGTTCTGTTACCTTGTTTCTGGCTTCACAGTTTGCAAATACTGAGTTGGGCTGGTTTTCTGGAGGGACTTTGTCCTCCAGGGATTATTAGTTCCAGTGTCTCATTGTTATTTCATTGAGGATTTTCTTTTAACATATTCTTGTATTAACAAATTAAATCTTTGGGTTATTTTATCCATTAGTACTATTTTAAAGGAACTATTGGGTACTGCTTATATATTTCTTTATTTTTGGTTTGAACTTATACTGTGGAACAGACTGACGACAGTCCCAGATAATACTTCTTATTGGCAATGATCAGTTCAGGTTCATGTTGAGCCAGTCTGAGGATGAAGGTCCCAATTCCAGGAAGGAATATGCAATTTCTTAGGATATCCCCATTTATCAGATTATTCAGGGATATGTTGCATTGAGATGATGGGTTTAAATAATATGGACTTAAGTGTAGGCTTCACAGGAGGCCTAAAGCTTACTTTATGCATCAGTGTCTTGCTGAATAGAAAAAAAGCCAGCCCTGAATATCAGAATATAGTTTTTTGATAACAAGAAAATATATATAAAGCTTTTTAATTTTTTTGGTGCATATTGTACTAATAGTACTCGTAATACAAAACATGCATATGCTTACATGCATTCATGTGCAAAATTAACCTGTCCTTTCGTAGTTTTCAGATGTGAAAACTTGTCTGCAAATATGCAAAATAACGCATACAAAGCAGAGATTTTATTGCAGTCTTTAGTGAAAATCAGCAAAAAGTGGTTTGTGTTGAAATTCAAGTGTGTTTCATTATTTTTCATGTTTGCAACCCGAGTGCAAGGTTGTTATACCTGAAGTGTATGGAACAGGATCTGTTGTCAAGGTTATACTTTTTAAAATGGTTTAAGCTAAGCAAAGTAAGACTGTAGAAACAAACTCTGTCTTATCATTAGCTCTTTATGGTTCATTAGTTCCAACATTTGGAATCCGAATGCCACCTGGGTGAGCCTGCAGAGGATTATTTTCTGCAGTGCTGTCTCTCCCGATGTAGTGCTGACTCTGTCATTCTCCTCTAAGGACTGCAGGCTGGCACAAGTGGGAAACACATCATTCTCATTACATGTGCAAAGCCAGGAGCGAGGGAAACAAGCTTGACTAAATGCTTGGATTTCAACCAATGGTGCAGCAAACTAATGCAGGTCCCGAGAATGAAAACTGTTGCTGTATATTCATCAGCTGAAAACACTGTGAGCTTTAAGAATCGATATTTATAGAAAGGAACTGAGTATTCATCAAGTTAACCCTCTTCAGTTTAAAAGCATCAGGATTAACATTCCCATGAATAATGAAGGTACTTGTTACTAATAACAATTAATGATTTTATGCTGAAGGACACATGTGGCGCTTTTATTTTGAGTTGATGCGTTCCTTGGCAGCAGCAGCCAATAAAAGTGGATAGAAATGTTAGTACCAGTAGCTGCTGCAAGGACTCTTGTAGGTCAGTTTTTCTGACTATGCTTTAAAGCTAAGAAATTTGCATCAGCAGAGTTCCAGTTGTCCTTGAGAGCTTGATACCAGCTTAGAGCCCCTCGCTGTCACCACAGTGTGTAATTGTGCCACTGTGTTTGTGGGCTGGCAGGACTCCTTTCGAGCGCTGCCCTGCTCTTGCAAACAAGCTGTTCCCATTTACACAGCCCAGCTTCTGCCACTTAAAAGCATTTTCATCTATTTTTTTTTCCCTTTCCAAAAGCCCACAGAGTGCACACCTGTTTATTAGTGTGTGTGACAGCTTAAATGGCTCTTGTCAACAGTTTCCCAGTTAGAAAAGTGGCAGTCCTCATTTGTGATGTTGAAACAAAATGATCTCTAAACAAGTCTTGTTAAAATACAAAGTCTACTTAAAATACAAAGTGATATCTCTGGAATGTATTTTGTGAGGTAGGAAACAATTCAAAGAATAATTTGTGCTCTATAACAGATCAGTATGGAATAAAAAATGTTAAGATTTTTAGAACTTATCTTCAGGAGACCAACTTATCTTCGGGAGACCAACTTGTTCTTGTGCTTACCAGCAAAGTTCTGGCCCCACATGAATCCTGTGGTTATACCAACACTATTTTACAAAAGTAGTCATGATAAAGGGAGTAACATTGGAAAAAGTAATATATGTCAAATGTACAATGAAGGAGAAGAGAAAAAAAAGAGTTTAATTTCCAACAGTTCCAGCAATATTTATTTCCTGGAATACTGTCTTTTCTCAAACACTCACAGTTTTTTAAATAGAGCAAAAAATTCAGCCTGCACTGAAACTAATCATGGGAAAAACACTGACTCCTGTGGGGTTTGACCCCTGCAGTTCTCAGACATTGCTGGCTGTGCTCCATGGGGAAATCAGATCTGCAAACTCTGAAAGTGAAAATTCACCATGTTTTTTTCTGAATAGCTTTGTGAATAACTACTGAAATCCAGGATGGATTTGAGATTGCAAAGCATTTGCTAAAACAGTGTGTTGGGGAGAAATGAATGGAAAAAGTTTGGTAACTTTGGTAAAAGTTGAAGCATCATAACGGATTCCTTCAAAGAAAGATTTATCCGTCTACTGTAATGTAAACCTGTTTGCTATGTGCAGGTGAAATCAGCCTCAAAACTATTCAATTTTTCTCACACTTACCATTCTCTCACTCAACAATACAACTTTAAGTTTGTAACTGATTCCAGAGCAGAGAAATACTTTGCTTACATGGAGAGAGAGCATGCATACTTAATAGAGTATCTGTCTTTTTGAAGAAGATAGAGCAATTAAAATCATTATAATTTATGCACATAATTACATGCATAATAAGTGTATAATTTATGTGTAGACGGGGGGAAAAAATTCCTATACTGGGGAGGTAAGTCTGAGAAAACTGAGAGGTGAGCTACTGATGTGAGAGATGACTACAAATTTCAATTTCATGCTTTCCCTTTTCATATTCATTGTTGCTATTTTATGAGCCTACTTCAGGGGAAAAGTTAGTCCTGACCCAGATCTCTTTAGAGAAAAAGCGTGAAAATTAGAGTGGAAGTGTACTGACCTGTGTGGAGAAAGAATTTGAAGTGTTCTGTGTGTACAGTACATCCTCCCATACCCTATGGCTTCCTAGTACCACAGGGGTTACTTGGTTTTCTTTTCGTATGGTTTATTTTTCAAAACTCAGTGATGTAATTGCTGATTGCTTTAACAGTAGTTTAATTTTAACAGTTTGCCAACCAAATAAATAAATCCATGAGATCCAAAGATCTTACCATGGCTCTGTAAGGGCGTTGCTGTCCTGGAAGTTTCTAGACACAACTGGAACCACTACTGACATAAAGCTCTCATGCAAGTCCACTAATTGCCCTGTAAGCCTTTGTTAAACTGGAGGAAAGGGTGACCTACTTGATGAATAAGGAATGGATTGTGCTGAGCAGCCTGGAAACAAGTCAAGGAATGCTATAGCTGTTGTCTTGTAACAAAATACTGCCCTTCAGCACTTGTGATGCTCATCTGTAGCCCAGAATAAGAGCAGTGTAACATAAACTCTCATCCCATCCCATGCCTTTTTTTCTTTCTTAGGTTTTTTTATTTTTCTGAAATGGCTATCCTATTTTCCAGGGTATTTCAAATAACACAAAAATGTATTTTAGGTAAACTGAGAATCCATACTTCATGAACAAAGTTTCTGAGTTAGGAAGATATTCAAGAGATGAATTATTTTTCATTTCCAATATTACTTGTCTTTAGGTTAGGACTATGAGTTATGAAGATTATTATTTCTTATGCTTCTTGGTTTACAAGTAACTTTGTTTTAAAAGAGGGTAATTGTTTTTGCTGTAGCTGTGTTCTAAAGGGCACTGAGTATCCCAGAGTAGTTGCCTTAGGTGTAATAAATACATGCTCGGACAACCAGACCATGAATGTATTTTACCCTTTATCTATGGGAATAGTAAACAGTGACTATGTGGCATGTTAAGACCTAAATTAGTTTTTTGTGCCACTGGAATTTTTTTCTTTAATGAAACATCAATTCACTTGGCATTTTAATGAGCAGCCACTGTTTTTCTTTCTTTCTAGTGAAGCAAAATCTTGCAGTGCTGCACTTTGCCACCTTTTTTCCTTACTATTTTTGGAGTGTCCTAATGGCTTTGAAAACTAATTTACTTCCCATTCCACTTCTCTTGCCAGGTTGGGTAAAAATGGCTTGATTGCATACAAAACTAAAATACATCATAAAAAGAAAAAAAAGGAAAAAATCAAATTAAAGAACGTGCAGTTGGAGAGTGATACAGCTGAGGGAGCAGAGGCTGTTGTCAGAACTATAAGAACGGAGTTGTATGTATTATAATATTATAGTATAAATATAGCATAGTCTAAAGTATGATAGGAAAGCAGAGTGGATGAAACTGGAGGATTTCATCTGTGCCCCTTGAGGCAGATCTGTAGCATTGGATGAAATTATGGTAATTTTTAATAAATATCCCTTTGAGGTACTTCTTGAAAATGTGACGAACTTGTCAGCAAAGATGTAAGGGAGAACTGTGGAAACCAGAAGTATCCACTAAAGGCAGCCGGTTACAGCCTCTCTGCAGGGGCCCAGTGAACAAATGGATTTATTCCCAAAGCAGGGAACCAAGTCCCTTAGTTTTGTTTTAGGCCTTTGGGTTAGGATCTGATTCTGAAAAATTCAGAGCAGCTTTAGAAGTGCTGATAAAACTCACCCCCTGCATGAAGTCTGTGTCTGTATCACCTTTTAAGAGTTTTCAGAGTTCTGCAGCTTGTTTATGAATCCTAAACCCATCAGCCTCCTTCCTCCTTTTGTTTGAGAAAGAATTAAAGATTTAGATGGGTTCTTATGAATGTTACTGGTTATTGCACTGCGCTGTGATTACTGATTAGCTGCTGTGTTTGCCAAAGATAGGATACTTGAACTTCAGAAATGTAGTAATAGTGGCCTTCAGGATGCTTTTGGGAACACCAAATCTTGCAGTGATAGATGCCAGGAATTATGAGGTACTAAACAGAGAGGAGTAAAAAGCTGTACTGGTGTGACTATTGCTTATAGAGCAAAATTCTCATTTTGTTGCAATATGAGCCACAAAACTGAGGTGCTCAGTGTATCCATTTTAACTTTCTCTTGGATCATTAGTCAAGAACAGAGAATATGGTACATATAAATACCCAGTTCAGTCTGTGTTGTGTCAGGGAACACCGAGGGTTAACAAGAGCTGTATAGATGTTTTTCACAACTGAGATGCAACTCAGGCTGTGTAGTTTTTGTCCAGTTTATCTGGAGGAAAACAAATTCTACCTACTGCAAACCTGGAATTCATGTGGAGTGGTGGTAGATGCAATCCCATAGCCATTCTTTCCAAAGCTTATTTTCCCATTTCATGCATGTGAACACAAATCCAGGTGCTTGCTCTGCAGAAACATGGGTGCAGAAAACCAATTTTGATTAAACTTTATTAAAGTTTTAAATAGATGAGTATTTTAAGGCATTCTCATTAAAGCTTGACAGAAGACGATTTCATTATTTTCCTTGGATTAGGAGTAACTAGTTTATAACAAGGCCAGGAAAAACAATCGGCTTTAAAATTGAGCTTATCTTGTCTTTTATTCGCTGTTCCACCTACTGTTTGATGAAGATTAATCAATTCACCCCGTGTTCTGCAAATAGGGAGGCTATGAAAGCCTCTTAATCTAAGTCTAAAATACTCTTGCTATTCCTGCAGTGGAATCTGCCATGACTTGTCACCAAGTAGATGCACTGGGCTCATTCTTTTTCACTCTAACATCTGAAGCTTTTTGTGGGACTGGCCAGATTGTCTGCGGTGTGAATTTGCTTAGTGAGGACTCTGTGCAGTGCCAAGTGAATTCCTTTCCATGCATGCTGTCCCAGCAGTCTGTATGGGAACTGGGAGGGTATTAGGCACAGGTAAGGATAGCAGTTTGTGAAAGAGATTAAAGCACTGGTGCTGGGCATCTTTCCCTCACAAATTTTCACTGTAATAATCCATGGCAAAACCCAGTGTTCTGGTTTGGAAACTTGAAAAATTTTAGCATAAATTCACCTTGAAGATGGTGGAACTTTCCTCAGTTTTAAGCTTTGGGTTGTCAGTTTCTTCTTCACGGTATAACTTAATCTCTGAATTCTTAAGAACCATAAAGCCCAAATCCAACAGTTGTCGCTGTGGAGCCGCTAGCCGCGTGCAAGAACCAGGCTGAATTGGGTGAGGTGAAATTCTGATTTTATTATTTAATTCTAAAACTTATATAGACTTTTGAAAGTTCCTCCGGATTGGGTCAATTCAAAACCTCCCCCTAGGCTGATAGGCCAGGTTGAACTGTCCATCATTCCAGAGACAGTTTCAATAACATCCAAACCTTATCTTTGTTTATAGACCACAGGGAGAAGAAAAGAAAAATTCTCACGGGAAAGAGTCTGTGCTGTCACAAACAGTTATAGTTTACTTTTTTCTCTAGGCTAATTAGATAAATAAGAACTTGGGAGTTGCTTGGTTTTTGGGCAGCCTGAAGGCCTTGCAGTCTTTTTTTATAGATAGCTAGGTCAGGAATCTATACCTATTTCATCTACGACTCCTCTCCATGACATGCTATAATGCATTTCATACTTGCTGTCCTATGAAAATGCTTTCACCACTGGATCTGTAGGTTGCTGCTGAATATTGAACTAAAAGAAAGTGGATAAAACCTCTGTGCTGAGACCCTTGTTTTCCAAAGAGCATTCAGGGGGAGTATGGCACTGCCCACCTCTGTGGTGCCACTGGAAAACTAACTAATCTGTAGCCTCAGGGCTCTGTCGAACTGGAAGGGAGAGCCCTGAAGCAGCACAGTGACCTGGTAAGAAGAATTTTCCCAATAGCAATGATGGAGTCTTAAAAAAAGAAAAAAAAAAGATTAAAAGATAAGCTTTGAAAACCTTTTTGCTTGCACAAAAAGTACTGGGAGGTGGGCATGAACGTGCAGGCTAAAAGGCATTTTGCTGTTTAGCTTCATGGTGGTTAGAAATAGACTTCTGTGAAGGAACACTTCCCACCAGGATCTTGTGTTTGTCAGCCTTTTGAGGGAGAGATGTGAGATAGACAAGGACCTCGGGAGAGGGCTGATGATGGTGAAACAGGATTCCCCCATCCCTTTTGGTATTTATTGGAGGTTTTGGATCTGCCACTCTCCAACCGAAGAGCTCACATTTCACTCTTTCCAAAGAGACTGTAATCAGTAGTAGCCCATTGAGCTAATTGTTTGCTTGTTTGTCTGTTTGGAAACAGCAAAATGAAGAGAAAAATGAACAGAGGCAGGCTGCCTTCTTAACAGAGTCCCAGAAATTAGAGTAATTTTCTGTGTGTTGAACAAGTCTGCAGACAAAGTCTCTTTTGTCTGAAAGTGACATATTAGTCTCAGAGTTCCTTAGAAAACAGGAAAATTACTGGCCAGTGGGGCCATTTATTTTTCTTTCTGTGTGTTTAAGGAAAAAGAAACACAGTCTGTTGCCTGGGTCAAAAGGAGTAGCTCACTCTACTACCCTTCCCCTTCCTGATTCAGAGAACAAATCCCCATGATGGTATTTTAAGGATGCTGCTCTGAACTTTGTGGCTCTTCCAGTTAAAATAAAATTTAAATTTTTGTAACTGCAAAGGAATTGGGTGTATAGAACCCCATGAAATAATGGATTAATGGTTGAATGTCTCTCTTAGGTGTTTCTCTATTGCACTCAGGGACTCAGCTGCATATCAAAGAGCAGAAATTCATACATAGGTTATTCTTTGACCAAATTTCCTCCCTGCAAGTACAACAAGTAGATATGATTCATGTTGGGTAATAGAGCAATGGCTAAGAAGGTATTAAACTCTAAATTTTTAGTTATCAAAATGTGTGAAAGGTACAGAAGGGATGGGGTGGAGGGGAAAGATGTAAAGGGGTGAATTAACCTGTCTTGGACAATGTTGTGGTAAAGCTGGACTAATCCTCGAGATCCAGTGGAAAGATTGAGCGCTCATGCTCACACAGTGAGCAGCTGTAGCAGTTTGAGGTGTTGCTACCCTTTGGCAGAGTGTGGGAGGAAAGCGAATTCTGAGATGAATAAATACATGATTCTGTCTCCTAGTCCAGGGTACTTCAGTTCTGTTTTGAGGTGTATTTGTTGGGGATGACCTTGCAGAACTATTCCCTCAGGCTGGAGTTTGGGTCCCTCTTCTCTATGGCAATAACAGTCGTAAATTGGCTATGGAGTTCCTGACCTTCTTGCTCTTAGAGGCGAAAGGAACAAACTTCTAGGTATTGTAGGCTTGAAAAAGTTACAGAGCACTGCAGCTTCTTAGAGGAGTTATCTGCTTTGGTACACAAGGATCAAAATAACTTTGTGAAAGACAATTTTATGGATGTTAAAGAGAATAGTATAATGTTATAGTGTCAATATAACATACTCTAAACTATAATAGGAGAGCAGAGGAGGTGAAACTTGAGAATTTCATCTGTGCCACTCAAGGCGGCTCAATCTGCCAAGAGTGTGGTAATGCACATGTGCCCTGGTGATGAAACAGGATCCAAACCTGTGTTCCCTCACAGGGACCTAGCACTTGGTACATCTCATTTTGAAACCACTTTGAGATTTCTGTCATTATTTCAATGGCCTTTGCATGCCTTTGAGTTTAATTTTTTTTCCTCTGGAGGAATTCAGTTGATGAGTAGTATTTTTTCTGCTGCTGAGAATACCAGTTCTGTGTTTCAAACCACAACTGTTTAATATATGTATCATACATATTTGTGTATATTATGTATATATTATGTATATATTAAAGTCCAATAGAGAAATACAGCTAAATGTAGCCCTGTCTTAAGTAGATGAAGAATGAAGTCTGTTTTTAAATGGGTCTGCTTTGCGTGTGTTGTGGCCTCTGGGAGCTGGCTTCTCTCCCAGCCGGTGCTGAGCACACTCCAAACACCTTACTGAGTGCTCTGAGATTTTATATGCATATATATGAATATAAGAAGTCTAGAAAGTCTGGAAATCCATGCAGAAATTGCTTCCAAACTCCTGGCAAGCAGCCAGAGCAAATGTAAGAGAAAATGAGGATCTTTTTTTTCCAGCGAGCGGGGCAGTGTTTGGTACCTGGGTCTCTCCTGGGCACTTAGGGATGCATTTACATGCAGTGGAGCTGTAATTCTGTGTATTTCCCCATTATCCTTAACTCTAAATTCGTCCCCCAGCAGCAGTGCTGCATGCTGTGAGCTGAGGGGACTTTTTACACCTCTGTCCATGATGATGTCTCTTGAAATGAAATATAATGCTTACAATACTTAATAGTTTTGTTTTAGAGCATGATGTCAGGGGCAGGAATAGTGAGCCCAGTTCTCCAGCCTCCCAGCTGAGTACTTAATAAGCCCAAACCGATGCTTTGTCAGCTCAGAGCAGCCAAAACCACTTTGTATTTTATTCTTTCTGGCTGTGATTTCAACATGCATCATGTTCGTGTTTGATCTGTACCTGTGTATTCTGATACACACATAAGGGATGGCAGGATAGAAGGTGCTTGAGATGGTAATCACTCATATTTCTATCCAGTTTATTTCGTAGAGGTCCTGCACTAAGTGACTTCTGACTCATTGCTGTACAATTTTGGTTGGATGTTTAAATCCCTTCTGAGTGCCCTCAGTCTTGTAAACCCTGGAAGCTGTTTTGTGCTTGCAACAGCAGTAGGGGCTCAGCCTCTGGAGACCTCTCCATATATGCTGCCAGCATCAGGACTAAATTATGGAGAAGCCAGTTAGGATCCATACCCAACAAATTCTCCGCTGAGATAAAGCAGTCGGCAGAGAGGTCTTGTTTCTGCTTACAGAGGTGTTTCCTCATAAGCTCCAGCAGGTCTAGGAACAATTTGATCACTGGAGAGTTTCTCAAGGAGGCACTTGAAAGATTGTGGAGACTTGAATTTTCAGGATGATTTTCATGCCTGCCTTGCCTGCATGAGGCAGGGTGAGCTAGGATTTCAGTTTTCTCTTCTTGTTTTAACTCTCTTTCTCTGCTTGTGAACTTGGTGCAACTGAAGGAGGAGGGGAGGAGAAGGCAAAGACACTCAGCAGAAATCAGTCAACTACAATAAAAACACAATAAAAAGAAATGCCCTAAAGCTGGTTTTACTGCTGAGACTGGAGGGAGGAAAGGATGTTAAAGTGTCAGTAGGGCATCAGAGCTATTGCAGAGTCCAGTTGTCCCTGGGTTTTGAATTCCCGAACAGATTTTTGCAATAGTGTGGTGTTTCACGTTTGACTTCAGCCATTTTAATCTCTAACAAGGAGGAGGAATCCAGGGCAACAGTGTCAGCAGAACTGCAGGTGAATGCAGGGCTGTAGGAGATTATTTTCAGTGACATCTGCTACAATAGCCTGGAATTGCCAGGCAGGATGCTTTTCTCTCTGTCCAGAGCCCTTCTCACCAAGAGCAAATGAAATGTAGTTTTCAGGTCTGTTGTCACTGAAAAATGGTGTGAGATACCCCTTAACACTGTTCAATCATTTATTTGGCCAGCACTGTGTAGAGCTTGTGAGTTTTGTACCTGTGGCTTTGATCCAAGAGTGACTTCCCCACAGCTCCGAAGGGGAATACCAGGGTGCTAGAACTGACTTTATCTGAGTCCCTGACCACTGGCTTATGGACAAGACAGACAAATACAAGGAAGAAATGTTGCATGAAATTCCAGTCATGCCAACCATTGCTGCTTCTTCTGTAGCATCAATTGCTGTGACGACTAAATTATTTTACAGGGAAATTCAGTCTTTATGGTGTGGTCTTTGGGAGTTCTTAAGCAGATTTTTCTGTTCCTCATCCTCAGTAATTGTGTAAAGTCTTAACCTGCTCCTCAAAGGTCCAAATTTAATTGTAAAACCTATGAATATAGAAATTACTTTCTTCATGTCTTTGCAGACTTGCTGACAAAGCATTCAGGGATAGAAAAGACACAAAATGAACAAGCAGGTAACAGGCAAGTTTTTATGGAATTCAAAGTGCAATTGTTCCTTCTGTCAGCTGAAAATTTGTATATGAAAGGAACTGCTAACCCAAATGGAAGAGCCAGCCAAATTTAAATGCAAAAGTACCCTACTCCTCTTCCCCTTCTTCTGCTGGCCTTGTAAAAATAAGATTTTTGGGCATTTTGGATAGATTGATGTAGTGTGTCACTATGTCAGGACTTGGGAGTTTCAAGCCACGTATGGTTTTGTGGTTAAAACCAGCATCAAAATATGGGCTAGAAATCAGATGAATTTTTTTCTGCTAAAACAAAAAAACCCTTCATGACAGCAGTGGTTTTTCTCCTGGAGGCAGGATGTATATCCATATGTCCCTCTTAGGATTCACATTGAGGATCCTGTGGAGATTCACATTACCTGCAGGGTTTGGGGATTGTTTTTTACTTTATTTTTTTTTAGGAGTTTTTTTGTGCTAAAAAATTGTACTAAAAATGTGTATAAATTCTCCTAAACCTGCTGTTGAGCTTGTAAAATTAATTTCCTAAACAGCTGGATTTGAAGAATTTCAGATTTTAAAACCTTTTTTGACACAGTGCATCCCTGAGCCTGAGCTCAGGGATGGAACAAGCAGCCTGTACCTGTGAGCAGTGTTCGCTTTTCCAGAACTTGCTTTATAAAGTGCCCAGAAGATGGTGCCGTGGTGTTGGTTTTGGCTACAGGAATGCTGAGATCTTGAGGTTTCCTTTGGGTTTAAATTAAATCAAGTAATTTTATATGCTCTGACCAGAAGCTAACATTTTAAGAAGTGGAATTTTAAAAATAATTATAAAGGTAATGTGTATTTTTGCTGAAGAAAGCAGCTGGATTTGATACACATGGCTGAAATACCTCCACTGTCCTTATAAACGCTTCTGAAAACAGAACCAGTTTTTTAGGGAAGCCATGACTTTGCTTAATGCCTGTTCATGGAGAGGTGCAGTCGTTGTCACTCATGGCTCCCACAGCATCTGGCACAGTCGGGTTCAGCCCCTTCGCCGCCTGTGAGAAACAGGAGTTGCTTCATGCTGTGTCTGTAGGAGGCAAGTCAGTTCCTAGTAAGCATGTCTGTGGTTTGAAACCAGATACTTTCTACCCCATACAGTCATTTCCTGATGTTAATAATCAGTGCAAGACAAGACATCTCTGTATTTCCACTTAATAATGATTAATTACGATTAATTAGAAGCTGCTTTTTGGAAAGATAGGTAAACAGTCTGTCTATTAGTTCTTGGTGCTGCCCGTCTCATACAAAATCAAAGGGTTCATTTGGTGCTGGAAATTTCAGGCTGGAATGCAGCAGGCTGAGATACCACTTTCGGGTACAAGAACAGTTGATTACATCCCCTTTACAACTCTTAGGCAAAACCCCTAATCAATCAAACAAAGAATCCCTACAAATGTGTGTGTATCTATATGTATGTGTCACAACTAGCAGAAATAAAAACAAAACCTTAACAAAAAACTTTACTAATAGAGCAGTGGAAAGGTGATACAAATTATTTTTCCTTCCCTGATCCTCTTAAAATGTGCCTCCCAATTTGTCAAAGCTTCTGGGAGGCTGTGATGTTGAAAAATGCATGCTAAGGAATGGAGAGAAGTTGTACAGCCCTGCAGAGACCTGAATCCTTAGCAGCAGATGCTGCTTCTGTGTTCTCTTTTACTCCATTTCTGAGTAAGCTACACAAATTTAGCTTTAGAGCCAGAAGCAGTGAGTAAGGAGAAAATCATGTCATCTTTGGAGACAAGATTCAAACTGTATCTAGAAGAGCACACACAAATTCCTTCCAGGGTTATACAGGCTTGCTTCAACAATTTGCTCATGGTGTTTAAAAAACCTTTAAATTACTTGCCAGCCTCCTGTTAATAATGGAAAAGTCCTCATAGAACTTGAAGACCTGGACAATGGAGATGCCCCAAAAGTGCAATAGGTTTTATTGTAATCATGAAACCGCAGTCTATAAATACTTAAAATCTCTTAAAATTGTGTTTCTAACTCTCCCTTTCACGGGCTCCTGAATGCAGTGTTAATGTGAGTGAAATGGTTCTGGGAAACCCAGGGAAATGCAATAAAATTCAATTTAATACCGACTTACCCACATTCCTGTGCCTGCTGCTGCTGGATTTTGGTGGCAAATAAGCCATGGGCCACTTAGTGTTTATTTCAGCAAATATGAGCACTGGAATCCAAGTTCATATCCGGAGTTCAAACACTTAACTTCTTTTAGGCTGTTGTGGGGTAGCAGCATGGAAGAAGCAAGTGAGTGTAGTTCTTGGAAGAGGAAATTGAGCAGTTGTTGTTTTACTGATATTTTTAAGTTTAGCAGGCAGTGATGCAACTCCTGGTTGAGTGATAAGTCACACAAGGTGATGTGTCTTACCTGGAAAGTCTCATTGTGGCACAGACTACAGAATGTGTGATGCCCCTGGGTTTTGAACTGTTCTTCAGCCTTCAGTTCTGTGATCACTTTTGAGTGAGAGAGCTTCTACCTTGCAATACAAGGGGTTAATTTGCAACGTACCATCAACTGGCCTTTCACTGAGAGGCAGTGTCAGATTTGCTGACTGATGTGCTTTCTGAAAGTGCTTCCCTGCTAAACTGGCTCTGATTAATAAAATATATGAAGGCAAACAAAAATTAGTCTTCCCTAGCTGAGTTTTTTTTGTACTTATGACTAATTTACATGTGCAAGACCTTTAAAACCTGTTTTTTCAGGTTATGCTTGCATTTTAGGCCTTCAGGCACAGAACTGGTCTAAACTGGAAACTCTGTAGTTGCTTTGGCACAAGGCTTTGTTTAAGCTAATCATCTTTGGTGAGAGACAGAGTGCTACAAGAATACAGTTGACTGACTTTTAGAATGGATATGTTGAGGTTCTGGTGGATTTTCAGGATAAGCTTTTCCACAGTTGTGGCCAAGAGGCATAAGTCCATAATGCTGGAATTTTTACAAAACTATGACATTACTTAAAAACCCCATCTTCCTCTTGCCCTGTGTAAGTTAGTAAGGAATAAAAAGGTGATGGCTCACTTGGCATTAGGTACACACAAGGGTGTGTACCTAAATGGGCTGCCTGGTGTCTGAATGAGCCTGCCCTCATTCCTTGCTTGTTCCTTGGGAAACAGGTCCCATCTTTCCTTGCCATTTTGCCCTTTGGCTGGCGGTCCCTGTATTTCTGCTCTGGGCCAGCACTGTGCCTGCATACTCTGAGATGCAGTTGCTGCAGATGTTCTGGATTCCACTTTTGCAAATGATTATTCAGGGAATTGCTTTATTTCATGCTCTTCCTCGGAATTTGAGCACACCATGTTTGGGGCAGTCAGCACAGACCAATCAGTTTGCACACCCCTGCCTTTCAACTCATTCAGCTAGATTGCAGCAGGCATTCCTGCTGTTTAAGCCCACTGGATGTTTATGCACTCCTCTACTGCACAGGCTCTTTTCCTACACTTTGAGTGAGGCAAAAGGCATTTGCTGTTTTACCCACAGTGCCGCAAATATGGATCAGTGACTGCAGAGATTGATTAAAGTTAGTCAGGAAAAGTAAAATCAAGTCAGAGGCTTGCAGAGCTGTGCTACTTATTTGATACTCTCCTAATGCTCAGAAATCAAGTCTTTTAATCTCACATATTAAAGCCTCAGGCATTACTAAATTAAACAGATTATTTACCTATTTGGTTTTCCTGTTTAGGAACAGCACAGCTGACATATCTGTTGAGAAAAGGAGAGAGAGAGAGGTGTATACAACCCACTATTTCCTGATAAAATGCATGCACTGGTTGTATACACAGCATCTTATGTTTGTAGCTACAAGCTCATAATTTTGACTCAAGCTCAACTTCCTACACATCCCAGTTATGGTTAGGAAAGCATATTCAGTATAAAAAAGAAGTAACTTAAGAGATAATGGAATACCAGAGTTTTAAGTGTATTTTAAATCTGTTGAGCAAAGCTGAAGCAATGAATAAAAGTCATCGCTGTGCATTATTCTTTATCTTTGTGGTTTTAGTGGTCTGATTTGAATTTTGAATGCTTTGGCTAAGCAGCAGTGCTGCCAGACTCAGTAGGACCCCTTCTGTCTCTTTTATTTAAATAAATCTGAACTAACTTTTTCAGGGTAAATATTCTAAGATTTCCCTTTCTGAAAATCTGTATTTTTTTATGTACCTGATTCATTCCAACTGAAATATCTACTATATTCTAAAAGTCCTCTTTCTGTTTTGCTCTTTGCCAGGTGACAGGAAACTGGCGTTCCCCATTAATTTTAGAGCAGTAAGTTATTAATGATCTCTGTAGGTTTTTCACAGGTCATTGTTGCTCCCTTGGCTCAGGGCCTTTTCCTTGCTGTCATTCTTGTGGCCGTCACCACAGGTGATAATGTGGCTCCTTGACTCCACCAGTACTGAACAGGGGTGGGATGGGCAAAGTGATCTCACAGGCTGGGTCTTGCTTGAGACTGTCCTCTTGTACATGTCCTGATGCCACTACAGAACCTGGCAGAAACAAAGCAGAAACAATTTATTGAGGAGGCTTTTACAGTTAGGGCTACACAGATTTTAGAAATCATCATAATGAATTTAGTATAATATGGAATAAAGAGAAAAGGGCAAGTATTTAAGCAAAACAGCAGTGAGTCACAAAGGAAAGATAAAATTAGTGAGATAGGAGTTGCAGCTTGATTTTTAAAGATTTATTACCCAATTTATTCACTTTATTCCAAACAGATTAAACCTTAAAACCCAGCTATCACCATGCAAATATCAGCAGGATTAAGCATAGAACCTTTGGAGACAAGTCTTTAAGTCAAGTAATTTAGCCAACCAGTTAAAACGTTTTCTTCTCAAACATGCCTTTCACCTCCCTTATCTGCAATGCAGAACTTGTGTTCACTTTGGCCTGCATGGATAATTTCCAGTATTTCAGGATGTGAAACAAGGTGAGAATGCCTGCAGAGTTCTGCAGTGGGCTGAGAGAACTGGACATCTGTATTTTGAAAAAGTACCTGCAGTGGTCCTATATGTGAAAATAACCTCCCTGTATCTGTGTCTCCTGTTAACTGAGGTGTTGCTCTCACCTGTTCCCAGCATTTGTTGGTTTGGAAGACAGTCGACCACTTCTTTCCGAGTTCAGGCCTCTGGCTGTTTCAGCCTGAAGGGATAAGTACCAAAAACATCCTGCCTGATTGATAGTTTATTAAAACCTTTGCCAGAGTCAGAAAGGAAAATGTTAATGCAGTTGCAATAGAAACCTGGGGGTAAGTGAAGCCTTTCTGACCATCTGTGGCACGTTCATTCCCTTCTTATGATTTTTGCTTAAGGGTCACAAAATAGAATGACATAGAAACAATAAGGCTGGAAAAGCCCTCTGACGTCATTGAATCCAACTGTTAACCCAACACGGTCAGTGCCAAGGCTAAACCATGTCCCCAAGTGCCACATTCATGTGTTTTTGAACACTGCCAGGGAAGTCAAACCAGTTTCATCTTTTCAGCCCAGAACTGATGTGGGGAGGCAGCTTTTCTGGGTCCAGCCTCTCTACTTCTTTGTCCCTGTGTTCATCCCTGGATAACCAACTTACACTTTTCTGAAGAAACCAGCTCCTTTGAATTGTTTTCCTAGTGTTGCAGTTTGGTTTTGTTTCCTTTATTGTCATTCACCTTGCAGCTGCTGGGGTTGCTTTTGTTATTACAGCTGTTAATATTGCATGATCAAATGAATTGTTAATTGCTGAGTCTCTGAAGAGCAGATACGAGCTGCTCACTGCCTCCAGTACATGTGGGAGGCTGTCAGGGACAGCTGGGACCTGGTGTCAGATCAGTCATGCACTGGAGGCTTGCATCAGAAGGTGGTTTTGGAAGTGAGGAAGCAGATCCAGTGTTGAGAATATTCCTCAAACGGATGCGTTCTTCCCTGTTGCTGAAAGGTCCCCCTTGAAGTGTCAGCCCATAGCTGTAGTTACCTGACAGGTAGAAGTGCTACCAGCTCATGTTTCTCCTGGTGTAGGAAATATTTTTCCATCATAGGATAGTCTAAAATGGTGTCCTGCACTGTAGGACCTGTTTAGAGATGTTTACAATGTGCAAAATGAATCGTAGCAGTGCTCAAGGATGCTGATTTTGGTGTTTGTCTCCCTCCCCTCCCTTTCCAGCAAGGCCCAGCTGTCTCTGAGCACTTCTGCCTACCTTGGCACCCTGCTGTTATTTAAGGAAAGTTGATGCAGATTTGTTGTTTTCACTTATTTTTTATGAACACTGAAGATATTTTGCCTCCTAGGCAACACACTTCCCCCCCAACCCCATATTTAGCTCTCCCAACAGTATTAGGGAATACTACTTAGAAGCACAGAAGGGAAAAACTGGAGAGCAGCTTGATGAGTGGGTCCTTTCGTTTGGGAGCAGACAAATCATTCCATATGAAATTGATGTGATATGACAGCATAAAGAGCAAATGTAATTTCATTTTGCATTATTATTTATTAGATTTATAACAAAACTGTAGTTACAGGGGAACCTTGCTCATTCAAATATGCTGAGACAGGATCAGTTTGCACACAAGGAAAAGTTAATAGTATTGCAGTGAAGCTGCTGCTAGCACAAAAATGCATTCATTAGAGATAGTGGTGAGGTTTCATTTAGAAATAATGAATCTGTGACTTAAAAGTGTGTACATTAAGTTCCAAAACCCACTTGTGGTGGCAGTGGCCCCAGAACAGTGGAGGTGGCAAGAGAACTTCAGCACAGTGACATTCCTTAAATCTCTTCAAGTCACTTCTGTTAAGGAAGCTCTGTCTAGAGATGGATGTCCCATCTATTGTTTCTGCTTCTGCTGATAAATAGAGTTGGTGAAATATCAGACCCTTTTCTATCTCTGCCAAAATCCCCCCAAACCCTCTACAATATCTCTGTGCCGGTGTCACAGTTAGCAGAAAGGTGAAAGAGCAGCAGACCAGTACAAAGGTGACATGAATTTGTTTCTCTTCCCTGATTCTTTTCAAACATGTCCACTTTTTTTTCAAGAATTGAGAGGCTGCAATGTTATAGAAAATGCAACAGCAAACAAAACCCCTTATTTTTGGAAATACGAATTTGCATTTTTCCCTTGAATCTTACATCTTAGTCAATAGATAACAAGAGAGGAGGATGGAGAAAACTATGAAGAAGGATTCTGGAGAAGATCAGCCTGCCTGCCTTTTAATCTGTGTGGATTCTATTTCAATTACAATCATTTAATCTACAGAAATGGAAATTGCACTGATGAAATACAACAGTGCTCTCTGACAACTTGCTTTTTGGAAGACACTCATTCACATGTACAGAAGGGGCATGACTACTCTAAAGAAAGAGAAATCCTTGCCGGTCCACTTACTTTACTTCAAAAGGGGTGCAAGGGAAGGTGATGATATGCTCTGGTGTTTGGCCATTTGGGTTTTTTTCCTGTTGAGAAATTGCACCTTAAGAATGTTTTCACTTAGAAATCAAGATAGCAGGAATCTAAAAGGAGCTTGCAGAAGGATAACAAAAGGCTTCCAACATTCCAGTTGAATTATCCAGTTTTCCCTGTTCTCACAGCATGAGATAGGTAAAACATGGACAAACACCGTGGATAGCAGATGTATGGGATCATTTCCTTGTTCCACTGACATCTGACTGCCAGAGAAGGGCTGCTCCTGCGTGGACCTTGGCACACTGCTGGAGACACTGGTGGGTCTGGTGGAGGTGGGGCTGTTGACATGTGCTGAAAGCCATGGATCCATCCTTCCAGGCCAGAGGGGATTTGCATCCCCACTGCTCAGAGAATGGCTCAAGTCTGCAGCCAGACCAGATAATGCTCTGGGCTCTCATTCTCTCCTGTTTTCTTCCTGCTAAAAAGTCAGCCCAACGTGTGTGTTGGAAAAGAAGAACATCAGCATGAAGGAAGAGTGAGTAGGCTGTGCTGGAGCTGGTCCATACTTTTAATTATAAGTTAATGATCAAATGGGATCATAGGGAAACTCATTTTCCTGAGAGCATACATTTAAAAAGAGATATTAACACTCTAGTGTGGTAATCAGACACTGCAATATCCATGGTAGAATGCCAATGTTCCAGAGATCTGACAAATCCAGCATTTGTTATTTACCTATCCGAAATGCTTTGCTTTGAAAAAGCAGTGCTGAGTGCCAGCAGAAGGGTGTTCATTACAAATTCAACGCAACATGCAGTCAGCTTCAGCACTTCTAAGGTAGAAAGTATATTAATTGGTCCATAATTCAAGCTGAAATAAGGAAAAAGAGATAAGATGAGCTGTCAAGGGAAGCAGCTACATTCAGGGGTGAATTTTGGGGAGTGAGTTGAGGGAAAGGAGCACTTACCCTTGAGAACTGCACAAGATAATTTGTAAAGTCATTAGTCTTATGAATTATTTTGACTGTTATTGTTATTAATTATTTGTACTGAAGTAGCACTTGGAGAAAAGAGCTATGCTAAAAATCCTCCTGACTTCTGCTAAAGCACACAATAAAAAGGCAATCTTTCCCCTGAAGAGCTTTCAGTCTTAATGCCACTCTATATACGGTGTTCATCATTTCATCTGGTATTTCCATCCTCTTTTATTCTGGTACATAGCACCTGAACTTCTCCCTCAGAACTGTGTTGGTGTTTGGCAAATATGAAATTCATGCATCTGCACTCTTATGTCTGACTATTGTTTGGTTTTCCTCTCCTCAGTGGTTCCTTTCCTCACAGTTAACATTCCCCTCCTCTTATTTCCTTCTCTTCTTTTCTGCAGTTTCTTGTATTGTCTCAGTCTCCATTTTTCAACCTTTGTCACAATTCTCATGTTTTCCATGGATGCTTTTTTGTCTGACGTTTTCCCTCTTGGTTCTCTTTGCAGTTTTGGGGGAGATCTGTGAACAAACAACTCCTACAGTCATTTGTCCTAAGGCACTTTTTCTGGTGAATTGTTCTCTTCGCTTTCCATATCCAGCAAGAATCCACCAACAGGAAGAGGTCATGTGGAGAAAGCACACCTTTTAGCAGAGAGGGTTGATTGCATTGCATCAGGGAGAGGAGCATTGCCAGCAGGTCGAGGGAGGCGATCCTGCCCCTCTACTCACAATTTCTGGGGGGCCTGGATCTGGAGAGTCTTCAGTACAAGACAACTACACTGAATTTACTTGGGATAAAACCTGGATATTATAGACTTTTATAAATAATAAGCATTGGGAGCTCCCTGGCAAAGTCCCGATCTTGTCTGTTGGATCATGGTGAAGAATAAGAAATTTGGCAAAAGGACCAAGTTAACTGACAGCAGCTTGTCCCTCAGCTCTGCTGTTAATTGTGGTGCCTCACTGTAGTTAGTTTGCAATAATTCCAGCTGTACTGCCAGGGTAGCCTTTAAACAGAATTGCTGTTGTCACAACTGTTATTGTTCAAGAACTGCATTTTTCAATTAGGGGGAGTACATGAGATACATTATCTGTAACAGTCTCTTTTAATGATAACAACAGATACGGTAATTAGTCCAGTGTATGAAATTAAAGATATTTAAATAATTATAGTGTAATCAAGTCAAAATTACTGATGTCTTTATTTGAGGCTGGATTATGTGGAAAACACCACAGGAAAATAAGTGCTTTGAAATCTAAAAGGCACCAGTGTTTGATAGCACATTTGCATATATTGCATCAAGTAAGTTTGGTTTATGCCTGCCAAAGATTTAAAATATAAATAAATAACAGTCACTAGGCCAGGTTTCAGAGGCTTGAGTATGACAGCAACTCCTTTGTGTTACAGTTTGCTGGCATGTCTCAGCTGGTTTGGTATGGTGGATTTGCAGCATAAAGGTAAAATTTAATGGTGCTCAACAGGGTGGCTCAGAAATGTCTGCATTCTAAATGCCTGTTTATTGGATTTTCTTGGAAAAGTTTCAATTATTTTCAGTTCCCTTCTCTCCTTTCTTATCTGATGCTGCACATACTCTTTAATCAATCACACTCTTTTAATAAACAAAAAGACTAGGAAGACCAGAGACATCAGTTCAAGGGAGAATATTAATTTTTGTATTATGTGGAAGAAACCCCACCAACAACACCCTGCAAAGCAAGCAAACAAAACCAAACCAAACTGAACATAAGCAAAATTAAAAAACACCACACATGAACCCAAAATTCACAGCTGCCCCGTCACTCCCCCTTCTCCTTTTCAGACTTTGAAGAAAACAACCTCTTGTGTAATTTTTTACCTTTGATAGCAGGCGCTGACTCAGCAAGCCAGAGGAAGGCACAGTTCAGCGGTCTGGCAGAATTACAGCTGGTGGGTTTCAGGCACTGCCTGTGTCAAAGGAGAACTGGAAACAGCTGTTTATTTATGTGTGTGGAAAGGATGGCAAGGAAGTATTTTTATTATTTGACTTTACTGCAGAAGTTTATAAAGGCTATATTTACATTTTATTTTCTTGAGGGCTGTAATTCCCCAAAGTAATGTGAAATATTGGTGGCAAAACCCCAGTTTGCAAGCTGGGCTCTGAATTTTGGAGGGGGCTCCTGAGAGACGGTGCTGATACCTTTGGTTGGCAAGGTGAGCACTGAGCCCCCATGCTGGTGGTGCAGATGAGGGGCTACAGAGGTGCCTTTAAAATTAAAACTTCTTTCCAACTTACCCATACAAACAGAAGAGAAACACTTGACCCTCAAGAAGGTAACAGGCATCTCATGATTTATTGTAGACTAAAGTTCATTCTTTTACCTGACAGAAAAACATTTGCAAGTGCAAAGGGACCGATTCAGAGGGGACTGACTCCATTAACTGCAATTTTTCATCCACTTTTCCACATCAGTAGGAAATTTACCTTTTCTCTGGGTTTGACGTCGAGTATCATTAGTGTCCTTAAGGTCACAAGTGTTTCTCCAGCCCCACGGGTGCAAGAACCAACAAGAAGAATAATCCATGCAGGATTTTCTTTCCATTACATAGGTGATACTGGGAAAACAGGAGGCTTCTTTACTTCCAATGTGGTTATTTAATGTGCAATTTATTTTATAGTTAGTTATTACTAAAAATAATTGCAAGATGAAAAAAATACTAGTTTTACAGTAAAGACAGTGAAAACAAACAGGAAAGTAATTTTAGGAATTGAGATAAGGTTTTAAAACAGGATGTTTCTGTGTTTGGATGATTTAGTTTGTTTTACATTAGGATCTTCTCTCTGAGAAACACCCCCCACCCCACCTCCAATCCTTTGAAAGCAAGATGAATAACTAGATTTCTCACAGAGACATTCTGCAGCTTTTACTAGATGCAAGCATACTTCCAGAAAGCTTTGAATTGCTAAGAGGTAAATTGATTAAATTTATCCTAAATACCCCTTTCAGCAGGTTAGGAAATGGATCCCCTGGTTTTGGTGTGTCACACAGAATGGTCTGAGACCTGGCCTTTAATGAGTTTTATCAATACAGTTGAATAATTTCTAATCAGAATTTATTTGCTTCTTCAGTGTCTTGCTTAATTTGATTTGTGAATCTATTATGTTTTTTCTTTTGCTTTAAAGTCATGGTTTTTATATTCAGTTTTTCAAATGTTTCAGCCGTAACTTCTGTTATCCTTGACACTTCTATGTCACCATAATATGAACTACTGCAGTGGGAAACTTAATCCTCTAATCTGTCTAGCTCAGATGCATTGTTCGTATAGAGACATTTTCTAATTCAGTGTATTTATTAACAGCTCTGAGCACTCTGTTCGCTCTGGCATCTGCAATGGGAGCAGTATTATTAATGGAAACTGTAGTCAAAGAGTGGTCTTATGCCTGGTTCCGCTGCCTGGAATGGCAGTGCTCGTCCATGTGATTGTAGGATTCAGCTCTCTGCCTTTTGGTTGAAGAAGCTGTGAGATACACACAAATGCACATATATACAGATGTGTGTGTATGTATCCAGGTTGCCAGTTTATCAACTCTTTTATTGGAAGGCAGATCTGAATATTAATCCAAACTTTCCTGAGTTTGCCTGGGAATCCTGAAAATAATTTGTGATAGCTGTTCAAGAAAACAAACCATTCTGGCAGTTTTGGGCTTTCAGATGAGTGTTCAGTTTTCTGTAGAAACAGATTTTTCTGTGATGTTTTTCCAGAATCTCGGGTTCAGAGAATGGAATATTTCTGACCACTCTTACTATTTAATTACTTTATTTCTTATCTGTTTACTCTCAAAACCAAGTTGGTTGTGGCAAATAATTTGCCACTGTTGAAGCTGGAAAGCTGATCTGGATGAGTTTGCAAGGTAACTGATCTGCCACTTTTATTTGAATGCTGGAAAAGACACATAGCAAAGTGTGAATATAAAATATATAGAAATACTCTTACAAAATTGTTATTCTTCTTATTAAATGTTAAAAATAAATATTAAATAATTATTATTATTATTTAACTTAATAAAAATAATATCTGGATCTGCAGGTGCTTTTAATAAAGTCAAAACAAACTGCTTTATTGTATGTAGAAAATCACAGGATGGGGTGGAAGATCATTAGTGATATGATGTAGTTTATACAGTTCAGCTGGAGATTAATGGCAAATACCATCATGACGTTTAGAAAGGAGATTGAATAGTACATAGGAAATAAATACTGCATCCCCATGACACTAGGATATCATCTTACTTATTCCATGCTAGAAGCATGATAGAAAAGTGTCTCTATTCCTGGTGTAACAAAACTTCCTTCACTCTCTATCCCTTCAAAAAAAGCCCAAGAAAAAAAAGACACACAGTCTCCCAGAAAGAAACAGGATGAAAACGTCCCTCAAGCTGCAAAGCAAGAAAGTCCTCAGCACTAATAATATTTTCTATTACCAAATGCTCTGTAATCTGAAAACTAAAAACAAGAACAAATATTATTTCTATTTATCTGTCTGTATGTGCTATACTATAAACACATGCTCAAAGGTTTAATTTTTTTTTTGTTTGAGAAATACTCATTAATGACTATGATTCATTGTCAAGATAATACAAACTGATTGGGCAAAAATAAGTTTACAACATGCAATTGTTTTGTATGATGGAAATTAATTTTTCTCAAGAGTTGGCACATTTATTAGGAAGCCCTTTGATGTTTCTTGGAGAAAAAAATCAGTGCTAGTTGTTTTCGTCCTTTATTGACAATGGCATTTTGGATTTGGCAGTGTCTGGAGAACTGTTTTCAGCTGAAGTTGTTGGCATAGTCACTGAATGATGCTATTGTGAAGAAAAAATAATTTCATTGTAAGGCTACTGAAAGCTGTAGTGAAATCGCAGAAGAAATATCTGCTCACATTGCAACTTAACATGCTGAAACTCGCAAGGAAATGGCTGCAAAAAGGTATATTTTGACAGTCTTGGAAATAAAGTGTTTCTTTTTCACTGTTATCAGGTGCTTTTGTTCCCCAGAAACTTCAAGACATCTATTTTGTATCATTGAGTCAAATTATTCTTTGTCCCTCCCATGCCTTCTCTCTTCAGATTTCCCCTCAATTTGCTTCCCAGTTTACCCACCTTTGTTTCTTCCTGTATCTCTGTGCTATTCCTTCCAAATGCTGCCAACCTTCCACATACATATTTGTTACCATCTCTGGCATCTTCCCTACTTAAATTTTCTTGGAAAGCTGTACATCCATGCCCCTAATAAAAATCATTGTTTGAGAGTCCTGTGGCACCTATAAGAACCAGAAATATGTGACTATATGTCTATACATCTTCAATTTACTAATGTTTTGGGTAGCTTTGTGCATAATGAAAAACCAAAAACTACTAAAGGTACACAGAGAGATTTTGGCAAATCTGTTGGTGTTCACATATTCCCTGGTAGCAATCAGGTATTTCCTTTTGCAAATTAACACTAAATATAGATGGGGTGTGAAATTCACTGGACCTGAGTACTCTGCACTTGTCCATTACGTTCACCATTTCTGTTCTCACTGACCCTTACTAGGGAGTTACTGAACCCAGTGCCATAATTTGCTGCAAATAGCCCTTATTAAGTGAGGAATTGCTTGTGAGAATGATGAATTTATATAGTGATATCTTTCACAAGATCAGATCTAATAAAAGGTCACCTGGTACAATTTCTTATGTAAATGAGTTTTCCAGACTGTTTCTCTTTCTACTTGTGCTGTTGCCTAGGCTGTCATCAGACTTCAAAGAAATTCATTATTCTTCCAGCTCTTGACTTTAAATGAAATGCTTGCTGAACCTAATTGATGCTGCAAAATGTCTCTTTGCAGGGCAAAGAGAACTGTGCAAGAGTAATTCAGTCTATTGAGCTACTCAGAGCCATTGTGTTTGACCGTGCCCTACTGACATTGTATTTTTTTTCTAAAAAATATTGGAAATCATTTTCACTGATGGAACTGATGGGAAATAATGAGTCAATCACATGAGAGAGAGTGGATTTGGTAAGCTCAGTGCAAACTATTGTGAAAAGTTTTAAAAGTCTCTTTGTCCACAAAACGTCAGTGTTTTTTTTTCCTCCTCAAGGTTATTTTGAAAGCAAATATTTGGAGGCTGCCATACATTCTTGACTATTCTGAGAGCCAGTGAAGAATGAAACAAAAATATCTGCAGTGAGAGACAAGCAAACAAGAGGAATGAGTAAGGAAAGGTGAAGGCAGGTGCAGTCAGTTGTGTGGATTCCAGGTAAGCTGGTGTAGGGTTTTTACATCTGCTCCTGTAAAATGGCAACTTTGAGTCTTAGACACCCTGATGGGTCTCTCAGATAAAATGGGGAAACAGAATTGTTGCCAGCTTCTTGCTCTTTCACCCTGGCAATCCACAGGAGCAAACACTTCATGCCAGTCAGCAACAATTCTTGCAATGTAATAAAAATGCAAGTGCACAAGTGAGTCCAGTGGCTACTCTAACCATCCTATGGAGGTTTTAATTTTGGCTAATGCTGAAGTGTGCCCTGGTAGAATTTGATCCCATCAGTGCCATATTGAGCTCTACTAGTTACAGTGCCAATGTTCTAAGGCCTTGTCCTTCTTTCCATTCTAAATCCCACTTCTGAATGAATGAATGCCTCTCCTTTATTTTGGTTAAAGTTTGCCTGTCTGGTCTTGGTCCATGAACAACTCACGCTCCACTGCTCTTCAACAGTTTGGTTCATTCAGGGCATAAATCTGAGTAAATTTTAGTTATTTTTTCTTTAATTAGTATAGCATAAATTGCTCAAAAATATACCAGCTATTGATTTTGAATGTTAGCTAATTATACCTTGGTCCTTATTATACTGCTGATTCAGAAGGCTAATGGACTACATTCCTATCTTGGTTTGGCAGCATGTAAAATTAAGCATGTCAACTGTAGTTTTAGGGCGAGATTCCTTGCTAATGGAATGGTTTTTATTTTGCTGAAATACTATCCCTAAAGATGCTGACTAGGGAGGAAATTTTTAGACATGAGAGAAATACTGTGGTTCATTTTCTCCCCACTGTCTCCAAGAGCAATCTTTTTGCTTGTGATTGCTGTAATACATTCACGTGCAAGGTGCTGTGATATCTTTATTTCCTTCTGATTACAGTTTCCCCTCTCCTTGTAACCTTAAAAAAACCCCAACCCTTCAAAATGGACGTGAATCAAAGTTCAGAATATGGAAAAAGTTTGCTGCCTTTCTACCAATTTCCTGGCAAATGAGATACTGTACTTGAGCCTTGATTTTTCAGATGAAGGCTGTGAGAACAGCAAACGGTACGACGTGAATCTATTTTTGTGTCAATTACTTCAGTGAAAATGGAACACAGTGGTGCTGCAGCCCCTGAGTACCCTTGGAACGGTCAAGAGCTGCACAGGCAGGAGACGCTGCCGTGCTCAGCACCGCTGGCTGGAGTGCGCACACCAGCTCCTGAAAGCTGCTCTGCTGAGCTCAGGCACTTCCTTCCTGCTGTGAGGCGCTGTTAGACAGGGATGTTTATTACCAACCTTAATAGAATCGAGAGCCAAAGGATATAGAGGCACTGTGTAGGGGAGATGGCCTTGTGATGGAAGTGCAGAGTGCCCTGTTTGTGGGGTATGTGGACATAGAATTCAGCATTCAGTGAAGGGAGTAACCAGCCTGAACCACGAGAAATACCATACTCTCCAGCCAGAAATACATTATACAAAATACAAAAAAAGCAGGTAATTTAACTCACCCTTCTGATTTCAGGCCTGCTGCTATTCCTTTACAATCAAGGCTGCATGAGAATACATGAGATTAACCTGCTACTAAGCTGTCTTTCATAGCTCTTGTTAAAAACTGACACCAGTATCAAGGGGCAGATATGAAGCACAGGTACTGCTGCTACCTGTGAGTCTGTGAGCCTGTGATGGGTGTTGCATGATCATGTAATTTTCTGTGCTGGAGTCCCTTTCTCTTGTCCTCTCACTTAACAGAGACAAAAAGCTTATGAAGCTTGTCTTGATGCACAATCTGATTTTTCTCTTTGTAGTCTTCTGAAATTGGGTGTGCTGGGTATGAAACTCTTGCTGGCCTTTCAAAAGTAAACCCAGAGTAAACCCTACCTCAGTGACAAAAGAATTGCAATTCTCCTGGTTAGATGCTGAAATCAGATCACCCGGTGAATAATAGTCACTGAATTAACCCTTGGGCTCCAAGTGCCTAAAAACTTAAAATTTTATTGTCCGACTAGTTTCTTAGGGATCACTAAATAAAGCAATATTTACAATGTTTTTCATTTAAGAAGATGTAGGAGGGAAGATAGGTTCTGTTATCAAAAAAGTTTCCAGCACAGATTCAAACCCCACACTGAAGTTCAAACCAAGTCCATGGGTGTCCCCAATGTCTTCTGTACTTAAATTGTGAAATAGATCCATTAAAGACAATTTTGGAATTTCCCTACTGGAACCAAAATCTTCTCATCTTTGAAAGCTCAGCCACTTTTGGCTTCAGCTTGATTATATATATGGTTTTTTTTTTCCATCAAAGCTTTTTCTGTCTGCTGAGAAGCTGTAAAAGACAATGCATAAGGAGATTGTATGATCGGTAAAGCCTAAGTCACACAGCGGTTGAGTTTGAAAGACATGTTCTGTCTTTTAATCTGCCCACTTTTGGCATTGTGAAAGTCTCTCCTCCACAATAATCTCTTAAGTACATTATTTAATGCTGACTGTGAGAGTTCACGGGTACAAACAGAGCGAATATCTTGGCTAAAGTGATAGTTGGCAAGTCTTGTTACACATGTGGGTTCTTTACAGTACACAGAGCAGTGTGGGGGGAGGATGGCGGGGGGGTGTACCTGCCTCAAAAATGCTTAGTTACACAAGAAATATTGAACCAGTCCAAAAAGCTTCTATGCTCAAATTAACAACAAAAACAAAAAAGTTCCTGAACTGAACCCAAGCAGCATGCAGGAGATCTGCTGAATAAAATACTTGCCGTGTCCTGAAGCAGTGCTTAAATGCAGTTAGAAATTGTATCCTGCCTTCTGGCTGGGAAGAATGCGTTTGAAACATATGATTCCTTATCAGAAAGTTCTTATGAGGACTTAATTTATGGTAAAGAGGACTGAGGATCTTTTTCCTTCTCTAACAGGGCATATTTTATTGTGCTATTTTAAATAAATGCCATTGTGAAAGGAATGCAGTTGTTAGAGTGGTTATAAGGAGTCAGACCTTTGGTCAAAACAAAACAACTCTGTGATTACAGTATATGGGATTTGGTTATAAACTGCCAGCAGTTTTGACAGCACCTAATAGTTCATGGTGAATTCCTCCTTGTGGTAAAACTAAGATTTATCTTTGTGATAAAACAAGAAGACAAAATTATCTTCTTATATCAGACTGAAGGTTTCCTGGGCGATTTGGCCCATCATGGATTGTAAAGAATGTTACTAAAATGTCTATATATGCTAAAACACAGGGATTGTGTTAGACCAGTAAGGATTTTTAAAATAGTAAAAATAAATTATGTTCCTGAGGGTCTCGTTCATTCCTCCTGCTTGAAGATATTATCTCAGTGGTCCTTAGTTTCTTGCATAAAATATGGTTTTCATAAGTCACCAGAAATTCTGTTCTGGAGTAATGGGGGACACCCCACTAAGTAAGAACTTAAGTCTTTTCTCATAGTCAGTGTTCAATGTAGCGAGTTTCACTGCCTGATTCTGTAGCAGAAGAAATAGAGGTAATTTTGACTTTCACAAATTAGGTCCAGTTCCAGACATTGCATGATTCAGTTGAACTCAGATTTGAGCTTTATCCAGCCAGTAGTCCCTTGTATTTCAGCTGAGACCTTCCCTGTATCTACTTGGAAACTGGGATTTTTACCCCATCTGTAGCTGGTTGAATCTTACAGCTGTGTATCTTGGAAGTACCTCATGGCATTAAAATTGTCCTAGCTCAATTAATTGTAATAAGGGTGAAATGGAACTCTATGAGACAAAGCAAGGAGATCAGACAGAGAGCATGGCAACTTTGGAGCACTTCATCCTTTTCATAGCACTGCATGGTTTCCTTTCTCTCCTTCAGAGCTGACACTCAGGTGTCTGTTCTGCTTTGGTTTGTAATACATCTTCTGAGGCGAGGTGTGCCAAAGAACTCCTCCTGATGTAGAGATCAAAGCCAGGACCTATCAAATGTGCTAATGAAAACACCTCAAAACCAGTTCAGTACATAAAAGAAAAAATCTCTCAGCCAACAATAGCTTTCATGTAGAATGCAATGCAAGGTGGTTGATGTATCTACAGCACAAATTAATGCATTTTATGAACTGGACTGAGTTCAGGAACATAAAAAGAAATGCATTGTTCTGCTGCAGAGAGTTTTGAACAGCTCTTTCAGGCAGTTTGTGTTTGCAATCCTCCTTAGAATGTGAGATGTTCCTTTTGCTCAGTTACATTTAACATGGTAAATAAGTTCAGGCATTCAGTTCTAAAGTTAACTTTTCATAGAGTATCAAAGTACTGCTAGTAAATCCAAACTACTCAATCTAATGCATAATGAAGAGCTGTAATGCTCTGAATAAATCCATTACTCAAATGTATACTGTAATGAAGGTATTACTCATTAGTGTTTGCCTGACTTTGTTTATATAGTTAAGATTAACAGCAATGTAAGCAACATTACAAACACTCAAAAATCCCAAATATTTCTGAATGAGGATTGAGAAAATATTATCTGTAAAGTACACCCTGGATAATCTGTGTGGATAAAATGTTATCTGCAAGTGGAAAATATAGCTTTTTTCAAATTTTTTTCCTTTTCTTTTTTTGTACACAGCAGAGAAATAGAAAACCTCCTAAAAGCTCTTCCTAAAAGATTATATGGCATTAGTTGGAATTTAGTCTCGCAAAAGTGCTTCTCATGGTACATAAGGAAGTGTGATATCCCATTAAAATAGGAGAGAATACTATTAATCTCTATTAAAAAGACTAATGAAATGGAGTATGATATCCTGACAGCTGTGGCTTAGAATTCTTCCTTCTTTCATTTGAATTAGAAACAGGAAAACCCATAATCAGAGCAGGGCATGGAAGTGGTGGAGAAGGAAGTAATTTAGAAGTGTTTTCTTTCATTTTTCAAATCTGAAGGACCTGAGGGATTCAGCTCTTGGTTTAAACAAGAGCAGCCATCTGACATGCTGTAGCTCTCCAGAAAATGCAAGTCAAAAAGTCTGGGCTGTGGGAATAAAAAGCATGTGTGGTTTTTTTTCCCTTTAGTCTCATTTTGATGTTTAACATGTAGGAATTTCCTAATGCAGGGAGATTTCTCCCATGCTCCGTAGTAGATGAGTTATATGGGCGCATCAAAGGGCTGACAGCAGGTCGAGGGAGCCGTATGCATTGTCTTTTACAGCTTCTCAGCAGGAATAGTTTATACACCTTTTGGTCATGGCACTTCACGGTTCTTGCCATCTTCTATGGCGTTAGAACAGATATTTAAGTGATTCTGGGCCTCATCTGGTAGCCAGTACGAAATGCTGATGTAGAAACTGTTCCCCCTCAAAAAGTCGTAACACCACTCCTGAGCATATCCACATTATGCATTTGGAAGTGCACAGACCAAATATCCCAAAGGGAAAGGGCATATGTTATTGCAGTTCTGTGGCAATGCCAGAGGTATAAGATTTACTTTGGTTGTCAAATTTTGTTTGTTTGATATTTATTCAGATACTCTGCATTAAGTATATCATTGCTCTGCAAAGCCCCAATATCCCATATCTCATATCAAAATTTACCTCAGTGTATAGCGCTCAAAATAAAGATGTAGCACCACAGGTCAACTCAACCTATGAAAAGGTGCACCAAAAAAAGAGCCTTGGGCTTCCTGAACACATTTCTGTGAGACACTTCGTTGGGTTTCACATCTTTTTACTCATGAAGTTTAGTGGTGTGTTCCTACCCCCATGCCACAGCTTTCCTGCTGACAGGTGCATATAAATATGCAGCTAATGCCAGTCAGTGGAACTCAGGTTTGGGCTGGGTCACTTCTGTGACAGGGCACTTCACAACCAGGGCCACCAAGGCCAGCAGCTGCACAGGGCTCATCATGGGAAGTAGTTAGAGACCAAGGGGCCTGCCACTGCAGGGCTTACCAGTCCTTCTCTTGAAGTTAAATATAAAAAATTAATTAAATATTAATTAATTATTATATAATTTTGTGGCAAAACCCTGGGGCAGGTGGGACAGTAGGGAGCAGGGGAAGGAAGACGTGAGGGTGATCTTGCAAATGTACTTAATCGTATTTGCACATATCTAACAGTTGATAGAGAATAGAAAAAGCTACTCGTGTTCTAATATCCTTTTACAGGTCATCACAGTAGCTGTGCCTATTTGAAGATGTACATCTGTGGGGTTTTCAAGCTCAGTTAGAAACACCTTCCTACCAAGACTCCAGAACTGCTATTGGCAAGGGATGCAAGTACCTCATGAAAAAAATCAATCACAGATAAGTGTCCCCCTTTTGTAATAAGCTGAGCATCATGTTAGTGCTCAGCACTATGAACATTTATCTCACTTTATTATTGCAACAGAACACCAAATTAAGATTTTTGGGTAAGTTATTTATTTATATATAATGACAAGTAATCCCTGACTAAAATGTATTTGAGAAGACATTTATTTTATGAGCATTCAAAAAGAGAATGTGTTTCACTGAAATGTTGAAGCAGAATGTAGGAGCTGATTTGACATGCCTGCCACGTTGCCTAGGCATGACCTTGAAGAACTTGGGGAATTTGGAGAGTTGTAATGCTACTGACATTATACCTGCCAATGTGGTAACTCAGAAATCAAAACTATACACACCACTTGTTTTCAAGTTCGGTGTCTCACCTTTTATCTGAAGTATGATTCAGAAAACCAACAGCAGCCCCCTCCTTTCAAAAAAACCAATCAACCACCTCTACAGCTATATGAACTTAAAGTTGTTTATCTTGAGCAAAATGTTTTCCTCTGATGAATAACCAGCATAATCATTTGTCTTCCATTTTAGTGGTTTTTAATTCCACTCAAATCTGAGCTTCTGATACAAATTGTTTAGATCAAGTAGACTTGTATTTCTAATGGATTACTTGTGGAGCAGAGCAGGCAATAAAATGAATAATGGAGGGGAATCTTTAAAAATTGCAAACTGACCTTTGAAATGTCAGAATTTGGATGTTTCCTGTAATCAGCATTCTGTGATAAATGAGAGCAGTAAATGTAAAGATCCTTGGTTCAAAGTGTGTGTAATCGAAATCCAATGAGAGATCGATGGCCTTTTGGTGACCTTTTCTGAAAAGGTCAAATGACAACATTTATGGGAAACTTTTCATGTGCTTGGGGGGTGATTATAAATGGGTTTATTGCATTTCAGTGTTCTAGTTATAGAGGAAAACTCTGCCTATTTGTCTGAGGTCCATAAATTTGTATGAGGATGTATGTCATTGTCAGTCATTCACTCTTGTAGGTGTGACAATTTTATATATAAAAATATCTATATATGTACCCTGACATGTTTGTATTATTTTAAGTTAATGTTGCTATAAAATAACAAAAACAAGAGAAATGCTACTTCAAACATATAAAATATTACCTAGTTATTTTTAAAGAAGGCAACAGGAGGGTCTAAGATGACTTCAGTGGAAAATTGGTTCCATTCTGCCAGCAGTGACAACAGATTGGAAATGAAATAATCAACAAAAGCTCCTATCACATCGTCACAATCCACAAGACACTGTAGTAAGTGATGGAGAGAAAGTCTCCGCCTCAGAGGCACCTTTTAGGAATAAGTCTACTGTGGCATTTTTTTCTGAGTAGCTGTTGGAGAATGTTTTTGTGCTGATCTTACACACCAAAATGTCTAAAATTATCCAAAGTTAAATTAGAGACCATCATCACCAGATCACCAGCTTTTTGATGTCTGCCTTGCAGTTTTGTATTTCAAATTATGAAAAAATGCTGTTTATTTGTCTGAATGGTTGATACAATTTTTTTTCTGAAATTATATATATATATTCAGCTTTCTGTGAGGGCCTACACTACCTGATTTTCTTTTCATCTCTGTGAAAATTTATTCTTAAAGTAGAGATATTTTCCACCTTTCTGTGGTTATGAGCTTTTACATTTCATGATGAAAGCTTCATATGCTTGTAGCTTAAGCATAATTGCTTAAAACAAGTCAGTTATTACATCAGTCTTATCATTAATTACTGGGAAATCATGCAGACACCAGATCATCCCCACAGAAATACTCTCTTATCACTGAGGAATGAGAATTTGCACTTTTGGGCAACTGGTAGTTGAAGCACAGGACATAAATCCATGGGAACACAGTTCTAGGAGTTTTACTGGCCATGGAACTGTTTGTTTCCTTGATGGAAATTCAAATGGAAGGCTGAGAGCCCAGCTCAGTTCTTCTCTCCTTTTGCATCATTCATCATTAATGAACCAACACGGATAATGATATAATTACTTTGAACATAATAAAAAGGTTTGATGGCTCTGGTGACAAGTAACCTGCACAAATTCTCCTTGCTCTACTGGTTCTGTCTTTGTTGAAAGAGTAAAAATGGGTGAAGAGGGAAAAAGAAGAGATTTAGGAGTATGAAGTATCAGCTATATCTGGACATAGAAATAAATCTGTGGAAAGGTATGCAGTTTTTACTGTGACCCCATTCAGAGCTGAACTGCAGTTTAAATTAACTGAAAAAAGCTCTTTCTGTATGAGAAAATAGAACTATGTCTTAGATGACATATTTCATTGATATGCAAGTATATAATGCCAAATCACAGTGATAAAATCACAGGGTCTCTGATCTGTCAGTGGCCTGTTCTATTAATATTTCTTTACAGTATGCAGCACTAGCTATTTCTGGAACTATCCTAAACTTAAATATGCCAGCTATTATTTCATACCATTATTCTGCAACCCGAAGCTGGAGCTGCAAGCTGTGATGTGCTGTGTTTTTATCTGCATTACCAGATAATTTGATATTGCAGGAAGAGGGGAGCTGGAGTCTCATTTTTCCGACATGGCTGAGTGATGCATTTTCTATTAAATACAGTCAGGGGAAACTGGCCCGGAATATCCTATGTCATGATTACTATAACTTGTGATTAAAAGATGGGTTATGTTGAGACAGCTTTGCCACAACTTTTCTTTGAAAGAGAAACTACATAGCTTTAAATTCAGGCAGTATACACAGCACGTCAAGCTGTTGTCTTTCAAAGTGGTGGAAGGAATTGCTTCCTTTCTTAATAGTTTTGGGCTTCACAATGAAATGAGCTTTCAGTAAAAGACTTCTCTAGTAATAGTGTGGATAAGGAAAATAAATTAGAAGAGCAGAAGTCAGTGAATAGTTAGGAATGCAACCATTTATTCAATTATTTTTGTACTTTGGGTAAATTTTCAACCCTGAGTACAAAATGCCTTCATTATACTAAGGAGATTTGCATTTTAATTCACTGCACATAACAAACCTCTATAAACCTTTGTGTTTTGCCAAAAATAACAAATGTCAGAACCTTGCGAGCTCCAGTCCATTGTTTAAACAAAAAGGGATGAATATATTAAGACCTTAAATCTGTCACAAAATTAGGTAGTTTAGCATTAACACAGGAGTTAATGTTAGCAATTATACGTAAGATGGCATGTTGTTTGGGCATTAAATCCTTGGACTGACACGTCAGGTAAGGAGTAGATATTCAGAAGAATAATTACTTTCTTCATGTGAGCAAGTGTTTTGCCCACACTTTTGTGTTTGTCTTTAGAAATCTTAGTTTGTTTCTAAATATCAAAGTGTGAATTTGGTATGTGGAGATGCAGAGGGTGAGCTTTGCTTTCAAAATTTAGTTTGCAAATAAGTATTACATTTGTGGATACCAAGGTCAGGTCTCAGCTTTAAAAATAACTACCATGGTAAAATATTTGTCCTTCCAACATAACGGAAATTGTTCAGCTGCCAATGGAAAAGATTAGTTCAGAGACATTTTTTGGCTGGCATGTTTTACTGATGAAATCAGGATAATGTTTACCTGAGGAGATGCTCCAGCATCCAGCATATATTCAAAATATATCCAGGGATATATTTTGAAGTGAAGTGGAAACAAAGAATTCTAAGACTACTTAAGAAGGGATAATGCTGTGAAACAGATTTGAAAGTCCTCAGGAAGTTGCTTCCATTGATACATGAGAGAACCCGATCTAACTTATCTAAGTTTTGATGTTTATTTCTTGTTCTCTTCTATTCTCTTCTGCCTCAGTGAACTCAAACTGTTCATGATGCCCCATGTAAAACTTCAGTCTCTACTAGAATAAGCATCAGCTGTTTCATCAGCTGTGTGAGGCTGTTCTGGATTTTATGAACAGATCTATTCTGGTCAAGAAGGTTTCTCTTGGGCTATCAGAAGCTGCCTAGTGTAGCAATAATATGCAATTTTCTTTTCAAGTTTATTTTTTTAAAGGAAGTGTACAGGCCTTGAGTGAAGATCTCTCACAGAATTAGAGGCTCCAGACAGTATTAGAAAGTGTATGTTTGGTGAAAATTCACCTGAAGAGACAAACCGCACCCAGCTGTCTGTCACAGCAAGTGTATCTGAAATATCACCAAATGCCACCACCTTGTCCTCCTGACACATATGTGTCTCTCCACTGTGTTTGGCCAAAGATGATTATTATGGTAGGCTAGGAGTTATGGTTGTTTCGGGAAGATGGTAAAGATCTGCCAACTAGTATAAATATAATGTTTTTCTGCATCTTTACCTGATAAAATTGTTCCAGGAGAAGAAAAAATGCTGTGATAATTTGTAAAGGAAACTTTCTATTATCATTATATTTTCAATTGCTGAATACATGTATGTCATTTAGAAATGCCTCTTTCCAAAGAGAAAGGTAGCTTCAGGGCTTTTTTTTTCTTTCCAGTGGTTCTTTAGATACTTCCTTAAAAAGAATTTGTCATTATCATTTTCCCTTCATGAACAGAATTCAAAATGCTGATGCTGCCAAATTTCAGCTTTGTAGAAATAAACAATTTGTGTTCATTCAGCACAGTCCTTGCTGTAGAAAGTGCAGACATCTATAGGTATGTGATGACTTGCTCTTTGGAAGGATATTTGGAAAAAAGTATTCAGGAGATGCACTGAATTCTCTCAGGACCACTTCTTAAATTTGACCCAAAGAAAAATTTCACAAAAGAAAATAAATACTTCCAGGCTGTTTTTATGCTTTTTCCTCTATAAGGACCAGACTCAGCTCAGCTCAGGAGGGGAACAGCAGCCTTATGTGATATAACTTTTCCATTAGTGCAGAACAGTTGAAGACACTCTTGAACACCTTTCTGCAGGTCATTTACCACATGCAAAAGGTAAGGCCAACACAAAGGGAAAATAGCCAAACACATCAACGTCACAGATGCTGCTACCATCTCTTTTCAGCTGATGTTGCTATATACATGCCTCTCTGCATGGGTTTTTGTCAGTTCCGGAGGGTGAAAGAAGGCTTGGGTTTTATTCAGGTGAAAGGCAAAAGCAAATTCTCTGAAAACTGTCAAACCCACAAGGTTTGTGCTTGGCTAAGGGCAGGTGAAATCTCAGCACAAGTGGAACCAGTACAAGAGAACACACCCCTCTGTAATCAGAATCTAGCACAGCCAATATACTTTAGTGTGCAAGGAAATGCAGCTGTTCTTCTAAGTTTTAATCTCCATTCTTGAACTACCAGGGTCCAAACAGGTAGTAAAAGTGACCTTCCCTAGCTTGTGCTTCTCATTACTGAAGGTGAAAAGTGACAAGGCAAACAAAGCAAGTGGCTAGAAATCATACTGTCATGGCTGATACAACTGATCCATTTGACACTTGTATTGGAATCTGATTCAGAAAAGACAACTACAGAGAACTAGGAACATGGACAAAGTTAGGAGACACTGTATAGCTTTAGGAAGGAAAAAGGAGGTTTCTTAACACATTTATCTTTCCTTGGACAGGCCATAAGCAATGCCTATGCAGTCACGTATTGCTGAGGAAGGTGGCCATGCAGGTCAGGCTGCTGAGGGGCTGCCAGAAGAAATCACAAGGATTAAGGCTTGGAGGACTGTGGGCTGCTGCAGTCTGATCAGTGACTAGTGGATAAAACGCTGCAAATTACTGTATGTGAGATTTATAATGGTTTTCTTCAAGTACTCCAAGTTCAGACCTGGCAGTTGAGTGCAGGAGGCAGATGTTTGACTGCTCCTGTGCTTTGAGACCAGGATGATGATAAACAGCCTGACATAAAACGAGCAGTGCTGGATTCAAACAGGGTTCATGGCAGACAGAGATACAGTAGCATATTATATGGCGGTTGAGCAATTTATTGAAGATTCAGAGCTTGAGTTCTGACACTGAGATATCAATCACATGAGATTAGTATTGAGGGGTATTTGCTTTCTGCCTACAGATAAACATCTCCCCTGAATGAGTTGAGAGATTTGCACGTAAACCTGCTCTGCACCTTAAATGTGAGTCACAGGCTTTTCTTTTCTGCTTTGTCATGAAAAGTATACTTAAAATATACTTGTATATACTTTATAAAAAGTATATTTGTGCATACTTTATATATGCTTATGTACATAAAAATATATTTAAATCTCACCTTGGGTACATAGGTAACTACAGTGGTCTTTTGCGGCGGCGAGGGAAGGATGCTACGCAATCAATGGGATTGATAAAGCAAGCTTCGATTTATTCCTGAATAGCGCAGCTTTTTATACAGACTGAGTACAATAGGTATAGTGTGAGTGACAATAATGCCTTATGCACAGTATCTGTGTATGTTCTGTCCTTGCTATATCTTTCTGTGTTCTTGCTGTATCTTTCTTCAGGGTTCTTCCTTGTCCCATGGTCTTGCTAAGGATTCAGTGTTCTTGTCAGTTCAGCTATTCTATTCTTCTACCAGCATGATACAGCACAGTCGCCTGTGTCTTGCCTGCACGTCTTGCAAGATGGAGTGCGGCCTGCTCTCTAGCAGCTGTTCTGCTACCAGCCTGCTCCTTAGCACAGAGATTGTCTGTAATGTCAAGCCATTCTCCAACAGTCTTTCTTGTACAAAACATACTGAGACATTTTTTCCTCAAGTCTGCTGTTTCTTTAAATATTCCATCCCTAAGATGTACCATTTTAAATCTCAGTTGTTCTTCTGAGGCTGGGATGTACTCGGACAGTATAATGCATCAGGCTTGGTGGATGCTGAATCTGAATGTAAAGGAAAATCAGATGTTTAGTCTTTCTATCCATGTAAAATTGTGGCATCAGCGAGCTGAAAATGTGGTAGGATGAAATTTACTTTCTCTTTTGTTCAAAGGTGTTTCTGCTTAGAATTGAGAAAGTCTTACTTTTCCATTCTATGTTACTACAATTCTTAAATTTCCTCTTTAAATAATTGATTCTGTATTTTATATTTTAATTTTATATTTTATCTGTGTACACAATAGAGTATTTGAAGCACAAGGCATTCTCTCAATGTACTCAGCCGTAAAAAACAGAAGCTATTACTAGATTTGCTGTTAAGAACAATGACATCCATATTGAAGAAGAGATAATAAAAAATAGTTATTCTAAATTGTAAAATGTATGGTAGATTTCATTGACATAAAACCCAGTAATTGGCATTTTTATATAATGACAATTAAAAAGCACTATAAAGAATAAGGTCTGATCCAAAGGCTGGCTGGATGAGAAAAACAAATGTCCTGTAAAGGAAACATACAATGTACATGGAAAGAAGATTGCACTCCATTGTGTGATATACGATCCTGGAGAACACACAGCATAAGCAGAGCTTTCTGAAAGCTTCCATAATTTGAAACTACCACATGGAGGAATCCAGGTGAGTGAGAAAATCTATATACGGATCTGAGATACTAGACTGGAAAGTGTATTTACCCTTTCCCACCTAGTTCAGTAAGATGGATTATGAAAGCCAAAAGCATAGAAAACTGTGTGGCTTATTTGATACAAAGATTTCTGTACCTCCTCCTGATCTTTCTCTTGGCGCGTATCTGTCTCGCTGTCCTGATTGCCTGTGCTCTCTCACACACTTAATTCAACAGGTAACTTTGGGTTCTTCAACTTCTCTGCCGTCTTCTGAGGACTTTGAACTGCATCCTTCTGGCCACTGCCAAAAGGCTTGGGACTCCAAAGTCCTTTTTATGGCTGTATATGAAGATACTTCATCTCCCTTCGGTTCTTGTTTAATCTGGTCTGTTTCTATAACTCACACAGAACCTTTATCTCCTCTTGTGCCCAAGAGATGGTGAATGGATATAATTTTTCTGCAGCCTCCTATTCCACCCACCCTATTATCTCTTTAATACGCTAAGGATTTTTACTTAATTCTCTTTTCATGTATCACGATCATTATCTTGACTTCATGCCATTAATTACTACCATACATCTTTATTGAATGTTATCATCTGAAAAGGAAATGCAGAAAGCCATTGTGGGCCTGCTCACAAATATACTTAGTTAAATGTAATCTTTCCATTTGATTTTCAGTGGATTTAGAATTACAGGTGATCATTTTCCTTCAAAGTAACTTTATCACTAAGAAAGTCTAGCTAGGATTCCTGGGAAAGTTATTATGTTATTTTCTGGATCAGTCTTGAAGTTCTTTGTTCCAGTAAATCCCTGGAGGCTGGATAACTAGAGGAGCTTTGGATTAGCTGTCTGAAACTAATGGCATTAAATCAATTGCTACAAGAATATATTTAGGCTGAGCATTAATAATATGGGAGGCTGGATGACATAATGATGGAGCACTGGCCTGGGATTTGGGAGGTCTGGACGGTGTTCTTGGCTCAGCCCGTACCTTGCTGGGCGACCTCTGGAAAGTCACTTTACTTACTTTTGCCTTATTAAAAAGTTTCATGTGGAAAGTGCTTAGAACTCTTCTGATGGCAAGTGTTATGTCAGTGCCATATATTTTGTAACCATGTAAGTGAAATCTGTTAAATGCCAAGCAGAATGAAAGTGGTTAGTGCCTGTGGTTAAAGAGCCTTTCATGGACACCGCTCAAGCTTCCTGTCAAATCTGTGTTTCTGAAACAATCTTGTAGGAGAAGTGGAAGGAGTAGGAAGATGCCCAAATAGCCCTTTATACTGATAAGACTGGTTTAATAATGATTGTACAATATATGATGCAATGAGAAGGTTATATCAAGTGGGATTCTGCAGGAGTTACTCTGGTTGTTGCAGTAGTAAGCCTTTTCATTAGGGCCCAGAATACAACACTCCAGGAAAGAATAGAGAGATTATCAATGATGGAGAGTGCTGGGATACTGTTTTAGATAGCAATTTTCCTGATAGGTACCACTGAGAAAGCTAACATACTTCATACCACTTTTTTTTCCTATGAATCAGAGTTCAGTTCTCAGTAGGAAGATCAGCTGCACATGAACAGTGGCAGAGAAGCAGGATTTGGAGCTACAGCAGGAGAAGAAATCACCACAGAGAGCTAAGCAATGTTCGACTTGTGAAATTGGGTGGACTTGGTCTCTCTTCACTGGGAGCTATGAATGAGGTGAATCAAATAGAGGCATCAAAAATTATCTTTGAGAAAGTATGAAGGATTTATGAAGTCCTAGATCCTGGAAGAGAGTAAATGCAGTCTTTATCTTTAAAAAGAGGGAAAAGGAAGATCAGAGGAATTACAGATCAGCCAGCCTTCCTTTCAGAAAAAAATACTCCAGAAACAAATCATTTGTAAGGAGAAAACCCAAACCCAGCACAGAACAAAATGAACCCCAGGAAGTGTGAAACAACAAAGATCTGTCAAAAGCAAATTATCTAAGTTTCAAACCTGATTTTTTTCCTATGAAAGAATAGAGTGGCTATAGTAGAACTGGCCAGTGTGGTGTACTTTGAGCCTTGTGAGCATAACATGGCAGCTTCCAAAGTAGACTGGGAAAAGTGTGTCAGTAATTAAACTGCCCTAAGGTTGATACAGGACTGTCTGGAAAGCCTCCTTCACAGAGGTTATTAATGACTCTGCCAAACTGTCAAGCAGGATCCCGTGTACTCTGGGTGCAGCAGTAACTTCTTCATCGATAACTTGCATGATGAAGCAACGGTTACGCTTAGTAAATATGCAGACCATACCATCCTAGGCAGATTCAGGCATGTTGGGAAAATAAGAAATTTTTTTCCAATAACTTTATAATTTAGAGAAATGGTCTGAAAAATAGAGTGGAATTAAGGACAAATATGAACTGTACAATACTGAACAATATGATTGTACAAGGATAACCAGCTCTGCCAGTTTAGAATACACTGAGTGGTGGAACTGCAGGGGAAGATCTGGGCTATTACTGGGCATCATTAGTGGAAAAAAACACTGGCAAGCTGTTGTGCAAAACACAAGCACTCACTGGGTACACAAGATCAGGCAATGGTTTCTTCTCTCTGGTGACCAGTGAGAGGAGCTGTGTCAGGGGAGATTTAGGCTGGAGATTAGGAAAAGGTTCTTCCCCTAGAAGGTGGTAGGGCACTGGACAGGCTCCCCAGGGAATGGTCATGGCCCCAGGGCTGCCAGAGCCCAAGGAGCATTTGGACAAGGCTCTCAGGCTCAGGGTGGGATTGTTGGGCCAGGAGTTGGACTGGGTTATCCTTGTGGATTTGTTCCAACTCAGAATATTCTATAAGAAGAAACAAGCCCTGCAGGGTAAGTGAAGGTGCTCTGGTAAAATCTGATGTCCATTTCCAACACTAGGCTTCATGGAAGATAACACTGGAGATGGGCAAGTGTAAGGCAATGAGAATGACTACTAGTGAGGATTTAATGAACTGCTGTTATTTCATCTAAAGAGGAAAGAAGACACAGGTGCTACAGGATAATTGCCTTCAAACTGAGAAGAGACAGCTGCAAAGGTAGGGAGCAATTTTTCTCTGTGTCCAAGTGAATGAGACATGGAGTAATAAGCTAAACCTGAAGCAACTGATTTAGATTAGACATTAGGAAAAAGTTTCCAACAGCATGGATAGTTCAGGGTGAGAACAGAGTCTGTGCTCTCCACAGACAATTTCTGTAATAGGAAATTTTTAACAGGTTAACCCAATGTCTGAGTGACCTCTGTATAGATGGCTCAGCCCCAATGCAGCCATACTATCCACGATCCTACTTCTCCTTGTCGAGGGCAGACCAGAAGGTGGAACAGCCACCTGGGATATGGCATTTTGGGCTTTTGTTCCAGTAATTGTAATTTTTTTTTCCCGTCTGATACATATTCTGCCTTCTGCTTCTCTCACTCTCTCTGTGTAATTTATATACAGCTAGTCTATGATAGTTTCATTAGAAGGGGAATGTAAATAAAAGGGGTGAGAAAAATACATTAATGTTTGTAAAGTACTTTATGAGCCCAAGTGAAAGGCAGTATATAAGCACAAGCATTATTATGGGAAATCAATGAATAAAGTAATAAACCAAATTGAATAAAAAATGAAACAAACCCCAAAAAACTGCTATACTCTGCACATAAACCCTGCAAAATATATATTAACCTTAAATAATAACAGCTCATTTTCAGGAGTGGGTGGTTTTGGTTGGGTTTTTTTTTTTTTATTAATTAAGTCTTTTTCATTTACCAAAGTTCAAACAATTAATCACAGGCCTATGTAATCAAAAGTGGAGTTTATTTCTTATTACCTATTCACATTGCAATCCCAGCATTTGAGATGATTACATACTATATATAAACACACACCTACTATGTAATCATTTAAAGTGCTGTGAACAGTGTATAGGTAGTTCAAAACGAACACTGTGTGTGCAGCACAAAGCATTAATAGCATTCCAGGGTATGTCACATCATGAGAAAGACTAATCTGTTCCTGAAATGAATTTGACTTATTCATTAGTGAGATGAAGAAAGCTGATTACAGTGAACTATTTTCTTTTACATCAAATAAGGGATAATCTTACCCTAAAGATTTGGTCTTTTTTCCTTGAAGAAAAAGACATGTTTTAAAGAAGATTGCATTTTTTAAGGCAGCTGCAACTGATCAATCACGCTTCAATCCTATGGCACTATTTTTGTAGGGTTTACTTCATCAGATCATTTTAAAATGACCTATTCAACTTCACAGCATATAAATAGGGATTTCCTGTTTCTGCAAGTTTCTCTGGTACACGTCCAGCACTCTTTGGATGCTTAAAGAAGCAATAAAGATACATAAGAGTTTAACTAAAATTTTTAGTTGGAGTATTAATGAATAGTTCAGGCAACAGGGTTTGGAGGGAAATGTAGAGGATCATAGCTTATTATGAGGAAATGCATTAATCAGAAAGAGGGCAGCCCAACAGTCAACATTTACTTGTTCATTAATGTTTGCAGGATATGTAAAAATACATAGTATTGCAAATAACAATGGTGTGAACAGCCTGTTCTTTTCCTTTCTTAGCCAGGTTATTCAGATTTGCATTTTGTCTAATGCTAGTCCCAACTGTAACTGGAAACAGCTCCAGATGCAGCAGCAGCTTTAAGAAGGACATTGAGGTAATTTATGAAATGAATTAATGAGAGTGAATAGTGTATTCTACATTTGCAAGTCCTTTCATCCAAGGCTCTTGGAGCAATTAATAAACATCACTGCACTGCTGCAACAGAAGAAACAGTTGCTGCATGAAATTCTCAGGGCTAAGCCCTACTGACTTACACCCGGTGTAGTGACTGGGCATCTAGCGACCAAGTCACCTTACAAAAGGAGACTTCAACATCTGACTTTTGACAAATTTGTAGGTATTTAGATGATTTCAATGCCTCCCAATTTTCTTTATTGAAGAAAATACAAGCACAGAGAGCTTGGTTCTGTTCTTTCACCCAGCTGGGAGCTGTTGGCACCAGCAAAGCTCAAATCCATGATGTGCTGAATGTCTTCATAAAATAATCAGTAGGAAACGGAGAAAATGGAGATACTGTGTACCTCCAGCATCTGACAAGATTTATAGGGTCAGAATTAGGCCCAGAAATAGGACATAAAGAAAGTAATGTAATTATGACAGAGAATCAAGGCTATACTATGTTTTTACCACAAAACCACCTTCCTGCAGTCACAGATTATTAAAATCCAGGGTAGGACTTGGAGGAAAAAACCAAACCAATTAGCTTTTAAGGATAAGTGAAGTAAGCAAATATAACATTTGGGCTATCTGGGCTTTTTCATGCAGAGAAACAACATTCCTTGGACGCTTGACCATGTGAAAAACCAAAAAAATTGAAGCAAAAGTAACAGTTATTCTAAAAAGAAAATATTATTTGCAACAGTATTGTAAAAAGGAAGTGAAAAAAGGGAGAAAAAGCCAGAACTATTTCCTTTGGTTTCTAACCTTAATTCCAAAATAAATAAATTACAAAACGTCAGAGAAATTGCATTATTTTGGTGCAAAGAGTCTTGGACAAACCATTTTACTTTCTTTTGTTTTCTTCTCAGATACTTCTGGAGGGCTTGAAGAACAGTTCAAACTCTTATGAGGTAGGTATTTTGCCCTCTGGCATGGGAAGAAACATATCAGTTGTATGTGTTTATATCAAAGGAAGTTTAAAGATTTTCTTTTAAATGAAAATTCATCCATAAGCCCTCGTAGCAGTGCCCCCAGTGGATGCCAGGGAAGGGAGCCTGTAAAAGAAGAGGGGAGTGCTGATATTTGGTGAAGGGAAAAAGGAGTGAGGGAAAGGATCGATACGCAAATGTGGAGCAAGGTTGCTGCATGTAGGTGTGGGAGCACTGATCAAACACAACCTGGTTACAGAGCTGTCAGGATGAGGTTCAAGAGCCACCAGCAATCCAGGAGGGGCTGGTGGAGCAGAGCAGGCAAGGCAAAGGCAGCAGACACTTCACAACACAAGCTCTGCAGCAGTTTAGATTGTTTTACTGGTGAACTCTCCAAATTTAAGCCTGGGTCTCGCTGGCATTTGGATCTCAGCAGTTAGGACTCCATGTATCTTTTAGGACAATAGCACAGAGATGTACTTGGCACATAACACAGAGGATGGAAAGTTTTATGATCTGAGTGGTCATTTCATCCCAAGTCATAAAGCAACAACTGTTACAACTCTCCCCTGAGGGTGGGTTTCTTCAAGAAACATGTCACTTCAGGGAAGAAAAGGGGAATTTTGTCCTGAATGAAGCAGAATGACAATTCAAGGTGCTGTTTCTTGAGACTGTACAGAACTTGGACTGGTTCACCACTTTTTGGGTAAAATTTCTACAAAGTAGCAGAGTCTCTCAAGGAATGCAGTGAATTGTGGGAGCACAGTTGAGTTCTCAGCTGATGGAAACAGGCAAAGGGAGTCTGCAGTCTGAGTAATTGTCCAAGTGCCTGGGTTACTTAAAGTGAAATATAGTAAGACTTCTTGGCAGTATTTGGTGTTGGGCACTGATGCAGAGTACAACTTATAAGAACTGATGGTTTCATCATTTCAAATAGTTCACTGGGATGCAATTTGGCTGGTCCAGCAGGTCTTGGCTCAGGACTTCACTGTGTTACATCATGTTCTTACCAGTTCTTACTCTTTGGCATTAGGCTGTAGTTTGTGCCCTCTCTCCGGTAAAGAATAGCAGGAGATGGTCAAGATTAAATGGTAATGATTCAGCATCAATGTCTAGAAGCTTGAAAGTTGCTGACCACTGCCTCAAATGGGGTAGTCTCTTCCAGAGAGTAACTGGTTGTCACATGTCTTCACATCTAGGCAGACAAGATTTGGGCTGTCATTTGTCCTGTCGGTTAGAGCAGAGATGACCCATGCACTGCTCAGAAAGAAATGTGGGGCGAGAGCTTTGGGACTTCACCATGTTCTGATATGTCCTGATTTGTCTGCTTTTGAGTCTGCATATCTGATTCTGACACAGGTGTTGGTGCATTTCTTTATGATCCCTTGTGATAGTCTATAAACGACCATAAAATCATCTCAATCTGGCTCTGTTTTTAATTGTCAGATGAAAGAGTTGGAATTAAATATCTTAGCTAAGACCTCTTCTGGACTTGATTTATGCAAAGAACACAACCAAAATTGATTGAATACAAAAGGATTAATTTATTTGCCTCATGTTAGAACCTAATCCAAGACCCTCAATTATCTTTCAATCAGTGTCAGTGAAAAATGGGGAAATACACTGTGATTTCTTAAACTAAGGTGTTATTTGCCTGCATGTTCATTTAGACTCAAGTTCAAAAAAACCCCAGGAATCTGTGCTTAATATCTCTAAGTCATCTACACCATCATCTCTCTAAGGAAAGACAGTTTTACAGTTAAATCAGAAAAGCTGTTATGAAGTATCCACATTCCCCATGAGTACGTTTTGTGATTGCTTTAATTCCCAATGGTGTAAAAGAAGGTGTTCTTATTTGATAATATTTGAATCAGATTCACAGTGAGTCATTGTACTATAGCACAGTCTTTTCCTTTTTTTCACTCTTTTGTAATTCCCAGTTACTTTGTAATGCTGACACAGCTCCCTCTATCCTGAATTCGGCTCAGATACACAAATCCTGTGTCAGGACTCTGTGTTTCCAGCACTCGGATGTGATGCCCTCACTGCTCTCCTGTGGCACCTCATCCTAGTGATGTTTTCCCAGTAAAAGCAGTGCAGAGAGCAAATTAGCCAGGCTTTCTTTTGCTGCAAGGCAGAACTGAACAGTAAAGTACCATCCATGGGCTGCAGGGAACAAATAGGCTTTACCTTGGAGCTCATTCTTGAGGCTCTTTCCTCCCAATGCAACTGGAGAGCTGTCACTAGTGCGGCACTGGCTGGTGACATATGAACGATGATCATATACAGTATTTCTTGGTTTTTTTTCGTGCTGAGACCCACCTGAAGGCAATACCCACCCTCTATTCTTTCCCTTCTCTGTGCTTGCCAGTAGATGGTGGTAGCAGTTGCTCTATTGATGGCAGTGCCATATGGTGCTGACGTTTGAAAAAAGCAGTGTTTTATGACAGCAGCAAGAATTACTTCTCTTTGGGAATCTATATTCTGTCAAAGAATGTACGTTAGGCCCTGCTGAAGTGCTGCCACTTCCATTTAAGCTGAGGCCTCCGCAGCAGCAGCTCCACAAAGGGGCACACCTCGTCAACAGCGATCGCACCCGAGTGTGAGATTAGCAGAGAAGCTGCTGAAACAAAAGATACTTGTTAAATACAGCGAGGGTCAGCCACAGAAGACTGACGTTAGATGTTCCAAAAACAAGGCTTCAGGACGCAGGGAAGAAATGCAAACTCTTACGAGGAGTGACTGCTGCCCGTGTGAAGCCGTGGGCTCAGCAAAGCAGGAGTTGGGATATGGTGCTGGGCAGCTCCCACCGTCTTCTTCAGCTGTGGCGAGGGAAATGTACTTAAATCAAAGTTACAGGGCAGGAGCCTGCTAATCATCAAGCTGCCTATTAATAGATGATACATTTGGGAAGCCTAAAATCTCTGCCATAAATTAATAAGCTCGAAACTGGCTGAGACAGGGCCATTCTGTGATGTGCTAGGAAGGTGCTCAGCCAAGTCTTAATGGTAAATTTTCCTCAGTTTTAAGGTTCAAAACTAAGCAAAGGATCCCAAGCCCACAGCCACCCTTTCACCAAAATCATGGAGCCACATTATTCCACTCGTGGTTATGTGGGTAGAAGAAGGCAGTAAAACATAGAGCCTGCCTGGGGCACCAACAGGCCGGGTTGTGAGGGATGGGCACCTAACAAAGACAGGCTGCAGGGACGGGAAGAGGAGGGATAAGGATGTGACCACCTAAGATGGACTTTTCTTCTAATAATACAATCTGATTTTTAAGAAATAGGTATTTTGACCTTATCTGTGTTCCCTAGCCTGGTGCGATAATTATTCTGGTGAACACCAAAGCAGTGTCTGGGCCTAGACATTCCATAAACATAGTAAGGGAATTGGGCCCTTGGAGACCTTCGGAGCTTAGCAGAAATGGTAGGAAAAAATGATATGGCCACTTTAGAGGTGAAGTTTCAAAACTTAGATTGAGAGTTAGGTGGGAAGCAAGTTTTCCTAGACCTCAATTTCAGCATCTAAATCTAAATTATTCATTTTCCTTTTCCTCCTGTAAGATAACCACAGCTCTATTCTCCAACAAATCAGGGAATTTTCAACAACTATATCTTAATGAAAACCTGAAAATGTAGCATCTGCAGTTTGCTGGCTTGATTTTTTCAGCCTGCACAGCATTCAGCAGTTCTCTGGCATTCTTGGGATTACTGGCTGCTTGGCATTACATCAAGCTTCTTATTTAAGTCTCTGTTAGTGTGAGTTTAAGGATCCAAGTTTAAGACACATATTTTTGCTTTGAAAATTGTGTTCAGCAACTGTATAGGCTTTAAAAAAAAAAATAATATCGTGACAAGGGAGATCTCCTCCTGAGTCTTAACCCTGACAAGTTTTTAATTTCTCTTTCACCTAAGATTCACCTGAGTTGCAAAGCATATAAAACTGTCAGATCAGATGCATGATATGTATAATTAATGGTGTAGAACAAAGCGATAAACCCTAGTCTGAAAATACAAAATCTTTCCTTTTTAAAGTTGCCTCCTGCTTTCACCCTTCCAATTCCTCTAGGACTATGTAACATTTAGATGAAATCAGCTACTTCAGGGCAAGAAAACAGTGCCAGTGCCACCATTTTCATCTGAACAGGAATATTTTGGAGCCTGCAAAAAATTCCTGCCAGTCCGTGGCTCTCTTTTGGCCCTCATGTTCACTGCCTGGTATTCAAAACCTGCCTGCTCGGGGTGTGCTGACCTGCTGGTTGCTCTGCCAAGAGCTCTGCCAATGTCACCAGAGAGGTGACATTGCTCTGCATCTCTGAAACACAACACGAGGGGGGCAGCCAAAAGGGAGGGGCTCACATCTACAGCACATTGCAGATGCCTCATCCCTGGAAGTGTTCAAGGCTGGATGCAGCTCTAAGCAACCTGGTCTAGTTACAGGTGTCCCTGCCCAAGGCAGGGGAGTTGAAATGAGATGATCTTTAAGGTTTAAGGTGAAATCCTTGTTCACAGAGTTGTTTTGGTAGGCAAAGGGAAGATTTTTTTATTCTTCTGGAGAGCTTGCAAAAGATCCCATTTAGGGGTCAGATGGCCCATAATCAGCTTGTCCAAATGTAAGTGAAGGTACCACTGGACCTTTATTCTTGTTCGGCTTCCTGCTGTTTTTAGCAACTTAAAATAAAATTAGCAAATAAAGGGGAAATCGCTTGCACATGAAAAAATTCTCACAAAGAAACCTGAAGAATAATATCCATCAGAATAATGACTTGAAAATTATCACTCAAGCAGTCAAGGTACCTAGCTCCATAAGGAGAATCTTAAACTTGAGATGGTCTCTGTGTGCTTGATAATTTCATTCATATAGCCCAGATGTGCCTTGCAGACAGCCCAGGTGCAATACTGAAGATTCGAATGGACAAGAAAGACACAAATTAAGGCCCTGATAAATGAAGAAACATATAATCTGTGGGCAGAAATCCAGCATAAAGTGCTCCATGTCACCTGTTAAAGCCTATTAAGCCTTTAACAGTTGCACTGTGGGCCCCTACTGAATGGCAGAACGGTTGAGGCTGAAGGTACCACTGGCGGTTGTCTCCTCCAGCCACCTGCAGATGACTTTTGAGTATCTCCAAGGATGGAAACTCGACAGCAGTTGTGCTGGGGTGAACTGTTCTGAGCCAGTGAATCATACACTGAAGAAATACTTGCTCTTTGGTGACACAGGAGCTGCCTGAGGAATGTAGTTAGTACTGTGTGAGGGCATGGCCTGAGCAGAGCTCTCTGACACAGAAGTTCACTGTGCCTTTGGGTATTCAGGTTTTGTTTGAAATGACTTTTAAGATGTGTCGGATAGGAATAGTTTAGAGGAATAAAACAAAAAAATCACAGTGATGCTCTTGGTCTCCTTCAGGCAACAGAACATCTTGACTTGCCCCTCTGAGGGAAAACTGGAAAGTTTAAGAACTTAATTTTCTATTGAATAGTTTGAATTTTTCTTTTGGCCTGTATATTAATATATGCACTACGTGTATGCCGAGTGCTCTGCATGTCAGAACATCATCACTAATCTTGGGAAAGAGGAGTACTTCAGAGGAGGACTCTAGGGACTTGTCATTTGAAAGGTGTCTGTATTTCAGCAGTGCTGGATATGATATGGAAGGCCAGCAATGACAGAGGCAACACTATAACATGGGTGTCTGACCACAGGGCTCAAACTCCTGGAAGAAGCACCACCATCCATTCTGTGAAGTATGACTGGTAAAATTCTTCACCTTGGGAAAGCTCTGAAGTCAGTTACATAAAGCAGCTGCTGTTGGCATTGCTTCCTTTCTTACATGACCTAATTGCATGGAAAAGGCTGACTTATGGTGAGGTAAAACTGGAAAACAATTGCTGAACAGTGTTTTTGATGTTGTTTAGTATTTGCTGAACTTGTTGTTTAGTGTATCTGTTGGGTAGTAGATGTACAAAGTGGGCTATGTGAGCCAAAGGGAACATTTCCTGCTGTGTTGTGCAGGGACAGTGAAGTCAAGGAAAGTTCACTCTACTCTTAAAATCTTAAGTTTGTGTGCTGTTCTTTTGAAATCCAGGCAGGCTTTCCTGAGCTGCTGCATTTAATCTCAATATCTACTCTGTCATTAAAGCACTGATTTGTTCTTTCTTCTGTACTGAAAATTACACTGTTCCATGAAAACTGCCATCACTTCAGGAGAAGACTGTGTCTAGTCTTCTAAATCTTTGTAAGTGGGCATAAATGGCATTATATGACTTTAGTGTAAAATAAACGGGAATGCTTGAAACAAACACCTGCTTTCACAGACTGTTATTAGAATCGGGATATTGAGAGCCTGAATTTATTTGTGTGGCTCAGAAGATGTTTCACCTCTGTTTTCACAGGCAAGTGTGCAACATAGTTCTATTTCTGCCAGAATGTGTGTTATTAATTTATGGAAACTAAAGGCAGAGTGAGAGCTGGAAAAAGAATTTTTTTAATGGCAATAATTCAGACATCTAAAAATAATACTTCCATGTTCCTTCTATCGGCTATTGCTTGTGTCTTTTCTTTTTAGTTCTTTGTTGAATGAGCTAATTTTTCCTGTGTTTGATACAGCTACTATTTCACTATAACTCTGTACATGAAAAAGTAGTTAGAAACACCTGCTGCAAGTTTATTTTTTATTTAACAAATTCATTTTTTGTTTTTTGCAGTGCACATAGCAACTTGAGTTGACCTCATTTATCCTATTCAAAAATGTAAGTACTTTAATTACACCACTGCCTTCCTCCTCAAATAATTTTAAAATGATGAAATTTCAATTTGTATAGTCTCCTCATATTTTACATATTTTTAATCTGAGGTTCCAGCTTATTACCATCTGTACAACTTTACAGGCCTACAGGATGCTATTAGGCAACCAGGTTACGAGGACAGAGCTGAGCAGACAGATTTCAATTTCCTTATGCTTAGAAACCAGGGAGACCTATTCCTCCTCATTCTTTCAAGATTTTTAATTCGTTTATAATTGGTACTTCCTCTTTATTCCCGATACCAGTATAGCAGACGAGCAAAGTAATTGTAAACTCTTTTCATGCAGGGCTTGTCTTCCCTCCTTGATGTCTGCAGTTTATATCATGCATCCATCTGTGGCCGTAATTGTACAATGTGCAAAACAACACTTTTTCCATTGAAATAAAATAAAACTCTTGGCTTGGTTCTTCAAATTTGCATTTTGTCTAACACTGAACTGATGTATTTTTTTTGGTTCAGTGTATGAACTAACCTTGAGGTATTGAGGACAAAATATTAAACAGTGAGGTAAAGAAGGTTACTCTGAAGTTACAATTCATACCTGATACATATGGATTGGCATCAAATCCTGATACAACAAATGAAAAGTTAGTGGCTGGACACCTTTCTGAGCCAATGAATTTCTGAGCCAATAATTCCAGGTACTGTGGGCGTATATGGGTTTCCTAATGTGTGAGGATCTGGCTTGGTTCCTTGTCCTATATTTTTAGGTGAAAATGAAATTAGACAACTAACAAAAGAGCAGGAGAATGTGTTTTTGAATATCAGAAAATTCAGTCTCTGTAGAAAGTCCTTGTGGGACTATTTATTTATGTATAGTTAAGGTTTGCAGCCTCTATGTGTTATGTGGTGATTGCCTGTAGGGAAAAAAAATGTATTTATACATAATGAAGTAGTGCACAGTTCCTACAAACAGATATGCTGGAAATTAAACCAGGAAAGAAAGTATTTCTTTACACTATTCTCAGCGCTGTGCTGGGAAAATATAGGGTTTCCTAAATTATACTTGGGCCTCTCCAATATATGCGTTAGTAGATGTTTGATATAAAACTTCACTGGCTGTGCAAAAACCCAGGACGTATCATTACAAATGCATCTTCAGTGAACTCTTTTTCAAAAAGCCACGTCATTTTATGTTGCATTACTTTCAACTTATTTTCAGTATAAATAATAATATAGAAAGCATTGTTTTCTTTAATATCACTTTTGTTTTGTCAGCTTCCTCTCTCAGACAAACAACTAAGCCATGGGAGCAGGAGTAAACAAACAAAATCAAAAAGTTCTCCTTTCTTGTGAGCACTAATTAGTTACGTACAATACCTCCAGCAGGTTTTGGTAGAAGGAAAGTAAGTTATACATTTGCTTGCAAAATATTTGTTTTTCAGACTGATTATTTTTTAATTTAAGACAAGTGAATTTCAAAAGTGTTTTACTTCTGTTCTTTTGCCCAGTATTGATTTAAGAAAAGAAAGCTTTCTTACAAAATAAATGCAAGTGGGTGGGAAAAAAAGGTATCCTAATATGCTGCCAAATAGGTGAAACGCATTGTCAAGTGATAAATGCAGATAGGAGGCGTGTCAGCTGGAGACAAAAGGTAACGCTGCATGGACCAGGGCAGTAGGGGGTACTTGCCTGTTTAGATGCTTCAGCTGGAAACAGCAGTGGTCCCTTTGGAAGTGGCGTCTCAGATCATCAGTCAGACCCACTCAGTCCATGGCTTCCCTTGCCGGCGGTCCAGTAAAGACACCTTTCCATCAGTGACTACACCTGCTGCCAGCAGAGAAGGTTTTGTGGTGTCAATAAATCTCTACTTAGAACTGAGTGGAGGCAAGCTTTTTTTTCTCCCTAAATATAATTTCTGTCCTGCTTTTGGTTTTCCACGTCAACATAGAGTTAGAAGGGAACAATCACAAATACACCCACGACTGCCAATAGCTCTCTAAGCTCCCTCTCAGAACACCACCACAGGATATCAGAAGGACAAAATGAAATATTTTTGATGTGGTATTTCTGTACCCTACTAGAATATAATGAAAATATGATTTCTGATTGAGATTATTTATCCGTATTTTATATTTGAGCGTGCCCCTATTCATATGACCTCTTTCCCCAATATGATGGAAAACACAGAGCCATTAATTTTGTAAACCTTTTTTTAGATTAGAGTCACAGAATAATTTGGGTTGGAAGGAACCTTAAAGATCATCTAGTTCTAAACCTCCTGCCATGGGCAGGGAAATGTTCTTTACATTATTAGTGCCAGCCAAAAATTACACACAACTACAGATAGGATTAAGATTTAATAGTAAGACAAAGAATTTATCACAGATCTATAAGCATCTACAAAAAGCAGACACTAGACCTAGAAGACTGGGGAAAGGTTTTCTCTTGCACTGTTGCTACATAGAAATAATCCTAACTTTTTCAACAGGCTATTCAGCTATTTCCTTCAACTGTGCCACATTCTACATATGTTTAAAGTTTTCCAAAATACCCTGAAGTTTAACATTTATATCTAGAATAAACTGAAGGGATTTCCCCCTCCTGCTTCCCAGCACAGGAAAAAGAAAGTAGAAAATAGAAAGAAAAAAATCCAAATATTCAAACTTCACTAAGCTTTAAATCCAGCTTCCACAGGTGTATAATATCAGTCACCAGAAGCTATCAGAAGTCCTTACTTATGTGTGAAAGTAAGATAAGGAATTGTTCTGTTTCTCCTGTAATGCTTTAAGTTTGCAAAACTGAGAAGAAGGGTTTTTAATCCTGAAACACAAGATTTGTATCAACAACTCTGGGTAACTATTTCCTTTCAGATTCTGACTGCATGAAGCTCTTGCTCTTACAAGTGTACGTGAAAAACTGCAGGTTGGATAATCCAGATTTAGTTAATATTCTGTAAAACTGATAACAGTATGAATTCCATTCTTTCTGTGGAGTGCACAGTTGTGCTTTCAGTTATTCCCTATGAGGTGATTTGTTAGTACACAGAAGCTCTTACAAATATCTCCTCTTTGCTGCCAGAGCCAGGTACACGGGGTATGGCTGGGATTTGTAGGAGCCTTTCCCACACACCAGTGTGTGTTCAGCGCCCTCCTGCAGTCAGAGTATCCCTGCCTGGGGAAATGGTTCTTCCTGCAAGTGCCAACAGCTCTGCCTGGCCCTGTATTTGCATGGATTTTACGATTCAGCTCAACACAGACTTTCCAATCTTTTTTTTTTGGTACCTTCTTATAACAACAGGCTTTTCCCTTAAAAAATAACTGCCTGTTCCATGGATGTTTTTGCACAGCCATCACTGCTGCACTGGAGTAGATATGAAATTGTTTATAAGTTCAGTGAAAAGCTACTTTAAAATCAGTTGTGGCTCACAGATGCTGCAAACATCTATTTTGATCAGTTAAAAAACATGGTTGCTTTTACTAAAAGCAGTGTCTGGGATGATTTTGTTTTGATTGTTCAGCACTGTTGATATTGAAAATAGGTGTGTCAGCATTTGAAAGATGGTCCTCAGGCACTCAGATTTCTTTAATAGCAAGCAAAATTCTCATTAACGGGCAATTTAAAAAAGCAATAATATTCATTTTTTGGGCTATTAAGCATATAGAGTGTTTATATTTCCAGCAAAGAATGAATTAATGGAAAATAAAGTTCTGTCATGCACTAGTGCCACAGCATTGCAACATAATGTATGTGAGGCTGATTACAAGTCAGCCTTTCAACAGGATTATACATGATCACAGCTTCTCGAGTGAGAACTATGTAACTTAAATGATTGAAAACAATTCTAATGTTTGTCTTCTCTGTTTCAAATTAAAGTTTTTTTCTTGTTAATGATGTGTTAAACTAAAAAAACCTACACCTGTGGCTCTCTGTATCTCCCTAAGAAAAGGCAGATATGTTCAGTGTCACATCCCTTCAGCACAGACAGCTCAGGTGTTTTGCCTCAGGTGCACATTGCTGGTAGGATTGACTGTATCAGCCTGAAAATACCTGCCTGTTTTGATGTCTAAATAACACATCAGGGCCGGGTCATGGCAAGGCAAAGTGCTGTTCTTTGGAGGAAAGTCCCAGCAGGTAGGAGTGTGTCCAGCAAGGAGGGATGAACTCATTCACAGGGACCTGACTTTCCACCCTCACCTTCCACAAACCCTGATTTCTCTGAGAGTGATAATTCACCCTGGAAGGCCTGGTGCCTGAAGTAGTTTTTCATCGCTATAAGCACATCTCAAACCATCAAACACCTCCCACAGGGCTCTTTCAGATGTTAGGTTAGTGATTTTACGTCAGTGAATTGTCTTCTGGATTTTTATGTGTACAGACATAATGCTAAAGTCTAACAAAATTCTCTGCTTTTGAAAAAAGCTGTTAATGAGATAATGAGATAATACTGAAGCTCTTATTTATTAATTGTTTATCATTGTCCAGAAAAGACCCGTGTAATCAAGCACAGATGTATGGTTTTGATATAGAGCTCATGAAAACAACCACACTCTCTGTTGTAGGACCTAGTGTAAATTTGCTATCACTGTAGCAATGGTACATGATAGGAGTTATTGTTCTGAACAAACCCAAATGGTTTCATGAGCCCCAGAATATGGTCATTTCTGTGACTACTTTCACAATCACAGTGATTAATTTTTTCAATAAAAACCATTTTATGCCTGTAAAGCAGAAATTGCAGTCTGTTGTCACAGACTGAGATGTGCAGAGGTGCCTTCAGTCTGTACAGGTACTGTGACAAGCTCTCCCTGCCCAGCACCTGCCCTTCCAAGGGACCTCTGCCGGGAGAAGGGTCACTGCCCCACCGCACACCATCCACAGAGCCTGGCCATGGAGAATTAATGTGGTGTCAGTGTTCTGCCTTTCCTCAATGTCACTGATCTTGCACATATGCTTTCACACAGTCGGCAGATGTGGCCAAGGAAAGACACAGAATCAAACTCTGCAGGAAGGCTGCTTGCAAGTGGTATTAATAGAAAAAACACATACAGGAGCAATTTAAGTAACTTCACTTCCTTGAGGAGACAATACTATAGTCAGGAAAAAAATCAAAAGTAAAATACATGGTATTGTTAGAAATGTGAAAAAATAGTGTCTCCTTCTTTCCTTTCTTCCCCTTCCTTCCCTCCTGCCCCCTCCAATTTCACCCACTTGTTTTGATGGAGGCAAGTACAAAGTATTTTGTCCACAATATCCATTGATTGATTAGTCTGCTTTTTTTTAAAAATCAAATTTCCTCCAAAGAAAAATACTTTTTTGTTAGTGGCCCCCAAGGCTTCCTAAGAAGAAATTTATGCTATACCCAAAATTAAAGAAGAAAAGGACTACTCTTAGCCTTGTCATCCATTATCTTATCTCCAAAATCTATCACTACCAGAGTGCTTTAGCTGCCTTTTAAACTTAGGGAGTAGGGAGACAAATTCTCCAAATTAACACCTCAGAGGAGTTGGTTTATGTCAAATGACACACAATTTGCACAGCACTTAACCCATGCATTTTCCTGACTTCTAGAGCTCTTTCCTTGGAAATCATTATGGAAAGTGTTGAAGTACCAGCTTCTGACATTGATATGTTGCAAAGTACCTCCACAGCACATGAGAAGCTTCCAGCTGCTTGGTATATATGTTAGAAGTTGTGGACTTTGTCGTGTTCTCCTGTTTCTGCAGTAAGAATGCCCTCGAGGCACTTTAGAACATCTGCTGCGAACACATGAAACCCTTCCTTCTGCAGCCAGCTTGCCACTGGGTTTAATGGAGCCAAGATACCAGGCTTGGTCGATTGAGCCAGACACAGCTTGGACAGCCACTAGGATGAAAATCAGCGAGTCAACAAACTTTCAGTATGAGAAAAATGAGAGAATCAAACAGAGAAATTAATGCCACAATTTAAAAAACCAAAAAACCAACCATGTATAATTTTGTGTTGCTGTTGTTGCAGCAGCACTGCAGAATTTATAGCTAATCAAACCATAAACCCCAAGGTAACATTAATCAGCTTGCCAGCCCCTGCAAAATACACTTACTTTTAAAGAACTGCATTTAAAATTGCCCTCATTTCTTTTTCTGAAAACCCCCAAGATCCTGCTTATCCTGTTCAGTGAATGTCTGCATAAAACAAACAGTTTTGCTAGCCTGCCTTTGAGCCACCCTTTTTCAGTTTCTTGTACAGTAACAATGAAGTGGTAGATGAGTGCTGATATCACTTCTTTTCTTTTTACTTCCCTTAAAAAATGTGTTGTTCGTGAACTGATAAAACTCTCATTTGGTTCATTCCTACTTAAAATTAGTAACAGCTCTAGGTTAGTGATAGTTCAGAAATTAGTAATGTTGAACAGCATCCCAATTCTGTACTTTAAATTACCAGTTCTCTTGTTCTCTCGTTCTGGCTGCACAGTTTGAAGGAAGGTCTGTGAGAAGTCCAGTCAGACCAGCGTAGTTTTGTTGTGGTAATGACCTTTCTCTGAAGCAAACAACAGAAAAATGTAGTAGGTTATGCTTACGATTGAACCACTATGGGAATTTGGTCCTACTGCTGCTAATAGCAAATCACACTGGAACTGGTCAATGACCTTAATTTCATTAGAAGCTGCTTCTGGTTTTAGGCAAATTTGGAAAAAAACCCGCAAACTCTCAGGATCCATAAACTAACCACACATCTGGTTTTTTGGTTTTTTTCCTTTACTGTATGAACAGGATGGATAGATACTCAATTTAGAAGGAAAATGATTTTTTAAAGGGGTATCATCTCCTAGCAGCTCTGTCATGCATGCAGGATGCCCATGGACTCTGAGGAAACATCTCCATTTTAACTTAGGCCACTTTCTCCTCCAAACAAAACATTATCTCCCATCACCTATCACAGAGTACTGATATCCTTCCTCTTATTTTCCAGGCTCTCCTTTAATTACTTGTTTGGGTGTCCTTGTGCTACAGCACCTTTTACTTTTCCTCTGGTCAGACTGGTCAGCAGCATTCTTGGGCAGAAAAACAAAGAGCAGGAAAAACACTAGGTACTTTCTTAGGTATAAGACATTTACTAGCAAGGAAATTTGAAGAGGATTGAGCAGTGTTTTCCAGCATTTCCTTCTAGTGTCTCCTAGAGCTGCTCTTCAGTGTTTCCATCCATAAGCCACTCTTCACTCTTCAGCATACCCTGATTTTTTTATGGTTCATATTTCCCAGAATTTATCAGAAGGCTGATGGCAAGAAAGGATGTTGCAAAAGTCACGCTGCAAGCACTGTACCAAATGGAAAAAAGCAGCACTGGAAACCTGTTCCCTTATGGATGTTTCACTTAAGACTTGGTCACAATTATTTTAGGAGGGAAAACATCACACACTAAATACATTTAATTATTTGGATCTTTTCTTGCTTTGGACAGATTGTGACAATCTTACATAAACACTGGCACCAAATATTAGGGCAGTCTGATATTTGCCCCAGATTTGATTATTTTGCAGCACACACAACTGCGCTTCCAGTGGAAGATTCCCCCTTGTCAAGTTTCTAAACAGGGTAAATAAAGCCATCTGTTGTGGAAGCAGGATTTTTAAATTATATGCCCTGTTAACCACTGTTTTGCACAGTGAGCTATTCACGTCTAAAGAAACAACCTTGTGCCTTTATAAAACGAGTTCTGCTCTCCTGATTTACACATTTCTGGGCCAGATATCAGATGGCTAAATTAGCCTTTATTCTTCTTACATTTACTTCTATCAGATGGATTTCAATCTTCTCACTTTCCACTGCCCCCCTGTGTTTCTTTCTGCTTCCTACTTTCTCTTGAGCCCTATTAAAAATATAATTGCAATAAATTTTTTAGAAAAGTAGGTAACAAAACGAATATTTAAAAATATAAATATGTTATACATGTTATATCTGGTAAAGCAATTAAAATATCTCTTATGAAAAAGATCTTATCAGCCTCTAGTCCAATGCAAACGTCATCTCTGCAGAGATGAGCAAGGAGTACTTAATGTAAGTAAGGGGGGATTTCCATGGTAAGAATGCACACGGTTTCCCCCAGACCTTTCAGTAAGTGTTTAAGAGAAACATTTTTCCTCATAGATAAGTGCATTTGAAGACTCCACTTGTTTAGCTAAATTGTTGTTGAATCAGCAAGAGGTTAAATTGCTATTTCCAGGACTATTCTGCTCTCTGCACTCCCCTCAGTCACGAAGAGAAATAGTCCTCGTTACAAAAAAAGGGGAGTGAACAGACATTTCTGCTGCAAATTAGTGGATGGAAGGAACACTGTGTGCTGTTTCACTTTATCACTTCGGGGGTCCATATGGGTTACTTTAATAGGGCTTAATATTTGTCCTCTTTTTATTCTTATAATAACAGATACACCAGGCTAGACACTGGCGTCTCCTTAAGGAAATTGGGGCACCATCTGGATTCATGCCAGCTAACATTCTGCTCAGTTGGCTCTAAGCCTTAGAAAAGTTCAATATAGATATAGTTCGAGTTTTAAATTCTTCTGCATGGTTTATTATATATTTATTTATTTATATGATGGTATCTTGCCCTGTTAGTCTACTGCAAAGCTTTTAGGGTCCTTGGTGATTTTGGGATTATAAACTCTGCCAGTCATGTGATTTGCAAACATGAGGTTAAATCCATGGAGCAGTAGTGTGGGTAACATTTCTATAAAAATATACATACATTTAAATAATATATTTAATTTGCTGATGTAGAAGGCAGTACTGGATCTCACATTTCAAATTCTAATTTTCAGCAGTTTGCTATGACTGAAATATTTGCTTTGATGACTTTAAAATATCAAGTATCTGTAGAGATGAACACGACATATAGATCATCTTGTCTATGTTTTAGTAAAGCACAGGCTTCCATGTTTACCCTGATACCTCTGCGTTAGAAATATCAAACATCCTACTTGAAGTTGGACAGCCTAATTTATGTTCTTTTTTTTAATAGTCACTATTGTCCTAAAACACCTCTCCCATCATTGAAGATAAAGCTTTGAATACTCCACAGTTAATTTGAGATTTTTTGACTGGTCAATTACCCTTATTAAAATTTGTGCTTGCTATCTGCAGTTACTTTATTTAAACCTTCCCTTTATGTCATATCTATTAATGAAAATACAATTTTATGTGGAAAATTAGAAACTGGAAAAGCTGCAAGAAATAATGAAGAAATGGTCTGGAAGAGACCTGAGGTGAGATTTAGAAATTTCTGAATCTTAGAAATGCTGAGAACCAAACCATCACTTTTCCTCTGAACCAAGTAAGTTAAAACATTTCTGGTTTTTTTTTTTTACCCGGTGAATTAAAAAGGCACAAATTGGTATCTTTAGAGTGGATTGGTTTATATTGTAGGTACCCTCACTGACTTCCATTTCAACTTGAAGATCATTTCAGGATGAAATACACAGGTTTTTTTACAGTATAATCTTTCAAATGGATAATTTCAGAGAGGGCAGATTAAAAAAAAAACAGTATCTTGATAAAAAGTACAGCCAAGTGTTCTGATTTAATTAGCTATAAAGGGGTGGTTAAAATGCAAACAGAAAAATGGCAAAATTATTTGCCATGTTAATATATTATCCCTTCTCATATTCTTTCTCTCTGTAACTTTCCTTTCATTTTTAGCTAAAGGCTTAATCCTGCAACTTTTAAAATAGTAAATTACCCCCAAGATCAAATGAGATCCTGAGGGAAGTATTTAAAAAGAAGAGAAACGAGGATATTTATCCTTCTTGCCATTTGGCAACTAACTCAAATATCTAAACTAGAAGAATGTTTCCCCTCAGTTTATCACGACTGAATGAGAGAGGACATCGCAGTAGACAGTCCACAGCGCTAAACTAAGCTCTTGCTATGAAGAGTCTTTCGAAGACCCTGCATCTTTTCCCCTAGACAGCATAAAAAATGTACAGATGTAAAGGATTTGAATTTAGGTGATAATAGCAGCTCTGAAGAATACTGACTTCTGAACAAATAAACAAATGACATATGGACATTTAATCCAGGACTGCTAAGTATTTATTATGCTGTGTCTTGACAAATAAATTAGTCTTAAGTAGATATGATTGAACTGAACCACTTCTAGGCACTTAATGCTATTAAAAAAAAATCCACTGAAAATCTCGGTAGTGAACATTTGATAATTGATTACCATGGCCCTAATTTTGTCTTCTTTTTCTTCACATAATTTTTGTACCAGGTTATATTAAAAAATAATTTACCATGTACATGAGGGACTGAAGGCGTCTCAAAAAAAATCTCATTTCCATAGAACGGAGATGCTCTAGATTTAGTTACATTTTGCATTTGTTTTTCCTTTTTGCCTCCTCTCTGTTTCTAAGTCACCACTAGGTTTAGACTATTTTTGAGATTTTTGAGGAAGCGTGAACTGCTGTCCTCTGGGTTGTTTTCAGGTAGCATGGTTTACTGTAGCCCTGGAAACTGTCCAACGACCATCCAGAGAGTGCAGATTTCCCTTCTTTCTTCTAATAAAATGTACAGGAAAAGGGGCCAACTTTTCCATAGTGTGTCAGAATGGCAGCTGGCAGTTCTATACTGGCTCTTAAATGGAAGGATTTTGTTTGCAGGTACAGCCCTTAGGACTTACACTTTGTATGCGTGTGTGTATATATATATATAAAACTTAAAGTGAAGTGTATATACGTATATTTAAAGTATTTACTTTTCTCCCCTCTTTTTCCAGTTTTCTCCTTTTTTCTATTGACAGGTAGCAGGCCTCTTCTGAACTTCTGCTTTGTGGCAAATATGCTGCAAAACCAGCGCACTGACTCCAAAAATGAAATGAATAATGAAATAAAAACATGATTTATTAAGATTTACAAGGATGGACTCACAGGAAACCAGATTTACTCCCCCTTGAACCAGTTTTCTAAATTCTAGGAATCAAGTTATAATGCAAAATAGAATAGTTGGAACTTAGTAGATTTAAGTGTTCATTTTTCCCTACAAGACAGTAATCAACTTTTTGGTGTTTCTTTATATACTCCTGAGCAAAATGGTCAAGATCTAAAGCTCCTACATGAACCTGTGTGCAAATAACAGTTTTCAGGTGAATGTTAAACAGTTTTCAGTACTGGTTATACTCCAGTCCTTGGAAACTGTGTAAAAGAGCACACTGGCCAAAGCAGACATTTTCTAGAGAGGGGACAGCTGTAAGAGGGTTTTAACCTCTCCCTTCTTGTCCTGTTTTCTTGTCATGGTGATGAGAACTTCCACCATCTTTGGAAAGCTCTGCCACTTCTCTCAGTTCCAGCCAGTTACTCCTGCTAACAGGAACAGGAATAAAACTGATACACAACACAGCTGGCAGGTGAATGGGTGCATTGCCCTGCTAGGATCCACTCCCATCATCTTGGGTATCAAGAACTACATCCTCCACTTTCATGTGGCGTCTTCATCCTTTTCCTGCAAAGCTGTGCCCATTTTGAAGGAATAATTTGATCTAATGCATTTTTCATCATCAATAGCAGTTATTTATGGCAGCAGCGAATCCTTTCCGAGGACATCTGCAGTAAAATACAACGGAGTGAGAGAGAGGAAACAATTCAGCAGCTCAATTACTACTTCTGCTTAGTGTAGATATGGAAAAATATTGGAAAAATTGGTGGAAGTATTAATGAAAGCCATGTCCCATTAAACTTTTGACCACACAGGGCTGACTCTCATGTGCCAAGCTGCTGGACATTCACAGCAGCAAATTAATCATCCTGGGAAACATTTACTTCAGATTTGTGGAGATGTGTGATTTTCAGTTTAACTATAGGCCTTTTTCTTTGAATTTCCTATCATTTAAAAAAGAGCACAAGAACAAGGCCTGTCTGTCACTTCACAAACTGTGTCAACTTACTTTTAGGCTTCCTGTCTCTCACCCGTCAGGCAAGACTTAGTTTTGCATAATTTACATATATTTATAGTTCAGAAACTTTCTGGATGATTTTCCGTCATGACTTCAGCTCTTTTGTGGTAAAGGTAACTTTTTACTATGTGACAGAAACATAAACAAGATCCCATCACAATATATAGTTACCATGAACTCATCTTGGAAAATGCATTCTAGGAAACCAGTCACTGTAAAAACTAAAAAATACTGATGGCATTAAGAGTGAGAACACAGGGCAGGGATTAAGAATTAGAAATAAAAAGTTCTACTGTGCCCTATTTCTTATTAGAAATATTTCAGTTCCTATTAGGTATATTTAAAGGACTCCAAGCTCAAACATAGAAAAATTCTGAATTTAACATTAGCTATAAAGCTAAAAAAATAGAATCTGTTGATTTAAAGAATAGCTGGTGACCTAACTTCTGATGCTCATTTATCATATCTTTATGTGATATTACTTTACATGATTTTAAATGTAATGCATATTAAAAATGCAAGTATGTTATATATGAAACAAATACATATGTTCCTGTTCCATGTGAAAATTCTAACTTTGATTTGTGGTTGCATGTAATAGATCAATATGTACATTGTTCCTGTCCTCCCACTAGATGGATCTGATCCATTCTGTTCTTTCTCCCATATGTATTCACATCTGCCATAGTGGGAGGTAACCGGTTTAGAAATGGAGAACAGAAACTTAGACTAAATTCTGATCTCATTTACATCACTCAGTAACAGAGTTACCAGCCCTTCACACAGGAAATCCGTTATAATTGCTATTTGTACCACGCCCTCGCCCTCCCCAATTAGGATTTATTTTATTCGGATAACTCACATTATAATATAATTTCAATGTATAAGTACAGAGGCACAGGCCAAATCTGTAGTATTATGAGATGCATGGAATTAACTGAAATATTGTTATTTTTGAAATATTGCCTTATGTGTCTCCTGTTGAATATAAACAACTTCATCTTCAAAGTTTCCTTTGAAATTTTAACCTTTTCTGCTTTAATCTCCTTTGTCACATAACTTCTCCTATACTGATCAATATTAAGGACAGCTTTGCCACTGTACCTAAGTGCATTATAAATACCATCAATCTTAGTCTCATTCCCCTTTTTTGCTTTCATTGAGGAGAGACCTTCACTGAACTATGCATGACAATTTTGTCCAATTTCAGAGTTATTACAGTTAATTGAGAATCCTTTTAAATCTTGAGCACCCTGAAAATGATAGGAAATATACTATACAGACTGGACAGGTATTGACTTCTTTGGTGCCCATTGGATAGTTTTAACAGTGTGGCTCTATTTCAGCCTTAAATTGGAGCAGAGTAGTCATATAAAAGGAAAAATTCCTTCAACAGAAAATGCACAAAAGCATAAACAAATCATTATGTCTGTAGATCCTTTATTATTAAAATTGACAGGAGGAAGCGTTGCTCAATGTGTCAGTCACCTTGCAGAGAACCTGGATTTTGACAGCAGCAGAATAGTGAAAGCCAGAAATAGAGAGCATACCAAAAAAGATTAATTCTCAGTGGAAAGGCGATTTTCTCCTAAGAGCAACCTTTATACTTGCTGTGAAGTTAAAGAAGAGCACACAGCAAAAAAAGATACCTGATAGCAACCACAACCTGGCCGCACATAAAACTGCTAGCTAAGCACACACAGTATTTGCAGCTCAGAATTGTGCAACTTCCCTTAAAAATTTCACTCTCTGGGAAACTATGTGTATTGAAATTCATGGAAATGCTTACTCACTGCAAAAATGTTCGATGTCCAAATTAGATGCCCTTCATGAGGCAGTAAAATATTACAAATTCAGTATTTTTTACATGCCCACTTTCAAATTGAATTTACAATACACTTACACTAATTACCAACATTGCCAGACCTCTACCATTAAAAATAAGTAGTATGCAAATACTGAGAGGTTTTTTTAAGTGCATGTGCTCAGTCACAACTGGTTGCTGAAGGACATATTTTTGTTGACCTTTCTTCCCTCACAGAAGCTGTATCTTTTGGTGGATGTCAGAGAAATGTTTTCCACGTCTCACATGTGGAGCTGGGGAGAATTTGGGTCTGTGCTGAATCCTGGAGGCTTTGCAAGGCTCCTGGTGCTCTCAGGAAGTGCACTGTTTCTGTGAAGGACAAGAAAGGCACAGGGAAAGGGGTGACTTTCCTTCATATCACCACAATCCGGAACCATGTCTGAAGCCCTAACACCCGGCATGCTTTCCAAGGCTGCTGAGCCTTTAGGCAAGCCCCAATTGGACATCCAGAATCATGGAGACACCCCAAATTGAGGCTGAGGTCCACCAAGTCCTGCTGGCCCTTCCAGAAGGTTCTCCCAACCCATGCCCTGACCTGACTGCACCCAATCAACACTGATAATCTTCAGGTGCAGCTGCAGCACCACAGCTGGCCCCAATTAACTCTGCTAATGCAACTGCTGCTGCAAATGAGGGTGGGGTCCATTCTGCACATCTGGGGCTGCTCCCGGCCTCAGTCAGGGCTGGCTGCTCCAGGAGCAGGTATGGGGAACGCAGGAGCATCCCTTTCCTCCCCGAGGGAAGACCAGCAGCTCAACCTCCACGAACGTGTACCTATGTTGCTGTTGCTCTTAATTTGTGGTGGTGCCTAGCGGTCACAAAAAATGTGGGGATAAATCAAACTAACATTAATATTAGAAGGCAGGCATTACTTTATTCACAGCACTCGGTGTGTGTATGGTTGCTCCCCAAATGTGCACATTCACTTTGAAAACTTCTCAATATTTATATGTTTTTAGCAAACAAAGAAATTAATGTTCATTGGCTATAAATTACACAATTCTGTTCATTAATTAGTGTTCTATCTTTTATTGATTTCTCCATTCTCATGCCAATTTGCCCACATTTGCCATCTTTTTATTATATTTTTCTCAGAGAGTGTTTCAGTGCAATTGCGGAATTGTCTTTGTTAGTTTCTTCTTTATCTCTGGTTTCTGCAAAATGACCTTGTACTCCATAAATTCTGCCTTCTTTTGTGTGCAGTCCTCGGCAATGCGTCTCTCCCCCGGGTTTTGTGCTTTGACACATACCAAGGCTGGTTTAGCAAAACTTAGTTTCAGTAGTTTTCCCAAACTGTTTTCTAACAATAGCGGCTTGTGGAAAAACTTTTGCTACATGCTGGCCATAGCGGGAAAATCATACTACTTATGATAAATTGACAAAGTTAATTAGAAAGGGTAACTAAAAATAATTAATTAGAGAAGCGAAGCATTGGCTGCCACGACCGGCCCCAGTTGCTGGACTGATCGGGGTTGCCAGGCAACCGGCGGGCCCGACTGGGCCGGGCCGGGGTCGGAGATTACTTCAAACCAAACGAAAAAACCCAAACCCAACAAAACCCCCAGAAGAAACATCAAACCACAGGTCTGATGAGTGCCCCGAGGGCCACTGTGCTGCCCGTGGTGGCCGTGCCCATCCGCCTGAGGGCTCGGGGCATTGTGGGTTGCTTTCAGGGCATGCCTTTGAGGCATTCACGTGATAATGCTTCAAAATATTTGGCTTTTTAAAAGTTGCGGGCTTTGGCTGCTGGATAGAAAGCTTCGGGTTTGATACTTTGATGGAATAGTTGCATAGAAACAAATGAAGATTTAATCATATCTCCTCACAGAGGACACTGAGGGGAGTTTGCTCCCTAAGACTCCACTCCTCACTTGTGGAAAAAGTTTTCTTGGTGACTGTATTCTCTGGATGCCTGAGCATTTTATTTCTGAGTGCCTGAGCATTTTATTTCTGTGCCCATGACTAAGAAAAGTTAGCGCTGACACTTTCCTTTTACCACAGGAGACTGCAATGGAATGACAGAACTGTGCTACAAAATAGTGGTATTGTGTATTTATCTTGTGAAGTTATGAGTAATTATAAGTGAGGCTCTCCCTGCTGTGCGGGTTTGGGTGTTCCTCCGGAGGTGGTGGGGTTGGTGTGGCAGTGCATTCCCAAGGGATGGCACAGCACTCCGGTGGGGCTGATCACCTGTGTTTCTTCTGAATCCCTCACACAAACCCTTCTGTGACTGTTAGGGGCTGACTCAGATGGTGGTGTCAAGAGTGAAAGGAATAAACTTGTATCACAAGAGGAAAAATAAAGCAAGGTATTTAATGCATATAAATATCTCAAAGGCAAGTGCCAAGAGGATGGTGGCAGGCTCTTTTCGGTGGTGCCCAGTGACAGGACAAGGAGCAATGGCCATAAACTAAACCATGAGAAGTTGCACCTCCACATGAGGAAGAGCTTCTTGACATTGAATGTGGCAGAGCACTGGAACAGGCTGCCCAGGGAGGGTGTGGAGTCTCCCTCTCTGGAGACATTCCAAGCCACCTGTGTCACTTGCTCCAGGTGACCCTGCCTTGGCACAGAGATTGGACCGGGTTATCTCCAGAGGTCCCTCTCAACACTAATGAGGCTGTGATTCTGTGAAGTGATTGAGTGGCAGTCACTTGCCCCCTGCTGTGTGCAGGCTGAAGCACACAGGTTTCTGAGCAAAAGACGGCAAACCCTTCAAAACCTCCTTGTTTTCTCTCTTACTGCTTGGCACGCTGTTACATGATATGGAATGTCTAGCTAAGCCACCTGTGTCACTTGTGCCCCCTCCCAGCCTACTGCACACCCTCCTCCAGTCTGGTCACTGGTGAGGCAGAGTGACAAAGAAAAGGCCTCAGTGCTGCTCAGCAAAAGCAACAACATCACTGTGTTACCAGAACTGTTTTGGTCAAAAACCTAACCTACAGCACTGTATGAGCTGCTGTGAAGGAAACTAACTCTGCTCTAGGCAGGCCCAACTGTCTGGGTTCTGAAAATCTCCACAGGTGGTGGATCCTGTCTGAGCAGGTCTATCCACTTTGCCTGGGTCTATCCACTCCCACTGAGAAATTCCTTTTTTTTTTTTTTTTGCATGCAATGGGAGTTTCCATTGCTGCAGGTGGTACCTGTTGCTTGTCCTTTCGCTGATTGACTTGGGGAGGAGTAAGGAGCCATGTCTTCTCCACAGCCATGCTATGGGCTGCTGAGAGCAGTGGCAACACCTTCATCTTACAAGCTTCCTGTTCTCCAGGGTGAATAAAACTTGTTTCTCCAGTCTTTTTCTACACTTCATGAACTAAAGCCTCTGCTTCATTGGAAAGTTAAAGGTGCACTCTTATTTTTGCCTCCCCTGAGGGCTAATTGTTGGTACTTTGTGTGTGGAACTCAAAAGTAGGCAGAGTATTCCAGGCATGCCTCCCTGCCAAGTAGTGGGGAGTTACTCAGCTTTGACCTTGCTGTGATCTTGCTGATCCACACGCTACTGACCCACATTAAAATTCTTGCCCAGGTAAGACCCCTCAGAAGCTTTTTTTTTGCAAAGCCTGCTATGCAGTCATCTCCAGCCTGGGCAGTTTCCAGGGGATAATCTGTCCACACTGCAGGACTCTGCAGTTGTCTGCTCGTTTTAACAGGTTCTGCCTTTCTGCTGCTTTAAAGCAATAAAGTAGAGCAGTAGTGCAGAACAAGAGCCTCCAGTCCTGATACTGGATGTTAGGACTTCCTTGCTCACATGTAACAGATGCAGACAGAATATCTGAGTTAGCTTTAAAGTTTTGTGCCCTTTAAACACAGGGGGGACATGTCCCTTTCTCAAGTGTCTTTCAGATTACTTTGCAAACTGCAATGAGCTACAATGCAAAGTCTGAAATATCTAGTTGTATCAATTTGGGATAATATGCTGGTTGCTATTATCTGCTGTGGTGAGTGGAACAGAAGGTACATCAGCCTGGCACAGATAATGATTCCCTCATATCACTTTTTCTGAGGTACTTGGACTATCCAGACTAGTTTCAAAAGACTGTAAAATCTTACAGTTTGCAGGTTTGCATTCTGAATTTTTATCTATTTCCAGCGTCTGCCAGCTATATTGAAGTGATACTGTATTATGTATGGGGAAATAGAAAGCTATCATCTCAAAATAGACCATAATATTGCACCTTATTAAAAAATACAAGTGGGTTTTCTGCCAGCAACCATGACTTATGATAATGACTGTTATCAATATGCAATTACTTCTGTTACCCTGGAACATATTGACATTCATTTATTTAAAGATAATGTAACACATTTGTATTCATTGAGGTAATCATTGGATATGATTAAATGTGAATGCCCATCTTATACCAAACAGTAAAACAACAAAAAAATTGTCATTGGCCCTTCTGCACTACTTAAAATAGGTTGTAATAAATTCTGAAAATTGCATTTGAGCTTCTTTGAAACACAGTGACAAACAACCATAAAGAAGCAAAAGCATAACTTGGGTGATTGCCAGTTTAAACATTCCTTCTTTCTAATGATATAGGGTAAACCTGACAATAAGAAAAAGACCTTCAAATAAAACTGTAATCCCGTGTTTGTGGAATGGACTACAGAGTTTGTGATAGTGTGGAACAGAAGTCCATTTAAATTGTGATATTAAGTGGAGGCAGGAATCTGACTGGCTTGTTTAGATCAGTTTTGAAGATGCAGAGGTTAGACGTGGCAACAGACAGGCATTTAAATCTGCTGTTTAGGTTTTGAATAATCATTTTATCCCCCAAATGCTTCAGAAGTTTCAGGCTTTTAACTAAAATGCATGTGTCTCTAGTATATTTGCTACATAGGAGTAGTTCTCTGGTGACAGGTTGTTATGATAATAAACACCTTGGGATCCACTTCTTCAAGGACACCAACCAGAGCAATTTCAATATTCTGAGTTTTCAAATACTTATGTTGGTGATGATGCAGAGAATGAAGCTCAGCATGTTTGGTTGTCCAGTTATATGGTATAAAATGCTACATCCATTACTACAACTAACTACTTCTTTGTCTGCTACTTGTCTAAGATATCTTGGTTTTAATGAACTTCGAAAAACAAACCCCAAACCAACAACAAAACATACCCCTGAAACCCCACAAAAAACCTCCAGTCCAAAACTATCTCTGGTGTTGGTTTCTTGCTTGAAAGTTAGGGATATCCTGGTCAACTGTTGGATGGTTCATGGAATCATAGAATGGTTTGGGTTGGAAAGGACCTTAATGCTTGTCTTGACCTGTTTGAACACCCCTGCCATGGGCAGGGATACCTTCCACTAGATCAGGTTGTTCCAAGCCCCGTCCAACCTGGTACTGAACACTTCCAGGGACCGGGCAGCCACAGCTTCTGTGGGCAACCTGTGCCAGTGACTCACCACCCTCATTGTGTGTGTTAACAAAAAAGTAAACAAAAAAGCCTTTCTTAAAACCATCTAAATTGGATATAATCGAGTCTGAAGCTATTTCTCTTTGTCCTGATACTACAGACCCTGGTAAAATGCCCATCTAAATTTTTCTTATAAGCCTGCCTACCCCCCATCTCTTTTATTGAAAGGCTGCAGTAAGGTCCCCCAGATGTCATCTCTTCTCCAGACTGAACATTCCCCAAAACAGTCTCTTCTTATATGAGAGATGTTCCAGCCCTCTAAGAGTTTTCTCTCTTGTCTGCAGCTTCTGTCAAAGAACTGTGTTGTATGGGGACCCCAGAGCTGGATGCAGTACTCTAGGAGGGTCTCATGAGAGTGGAGTAGAGCAGAACCATCTCCCTGACCTGCTGGCCACTCTTTTTATGCAGCCCAGCTTAAGATTGGCTTTCTGGGCTGCAAGTGTGCATTGCTGCCCCATTCCAATGTTTTTCTTTTGTCCATCAGTATCCCCAAGTCCTACTCAGCAGGGTTGCTCTTGATCTGTACATCTCCCTGTATCAATAGCAGGGATGGCTCTGAGCCAAATTAGTGATCAAGTGCAGTTTTCTTTCCAAATAACAAAGCTGCATTTTTGCCAGGTGGTGCTACATGTGTAGATGCATTGTGAGAATTTCTTTATTAAATGTATGTATATAATACAGATGTATACATTTCGAATCATGCTTTGCGAAAGGACTGGCTGTCTTAATAGCAATTTATTGCTCAGTATGATTAAGAGACTGTCTTCATTCCTTGGCTGGTCCTGGCAGTAGCTGCAAAACAACCCAGTTATTTCAAAAGCCTTTCCCAAGAATACTTGTCTCCAAAGCAAAGAAAAACGAAGTTACGTTTCTCAGACATGCACATTTTATAACCTGAGCTCACTGGAAGGCTGCAAAGAATTCTCATGGGCACAATAACTCAAAAATTTATCAATCAAAGTAAGCTTTTCCAGTAAACTACCTGTTGCTTTGAGTAGGGCCTCACTGTGGTATTGCCAATACTCTAAGTTGTTTCTGTTCTAGTTTATCTAAATCTGTTCGCCTCTAGTCTCCTATTGCCATTCGTGCAGTTGTGGTAAACTCTCCTCAGTTAGTGGGGAGCTGGTAACCAGAGTCTCAAGCACAGAAACATGAACACTTCCATTTGATTTGGGCCTAATAGTTTGTTCATCTACTGCTGCAGGAACACCCATTCCTCTTATGAATAATTCCTTTTGAATTTTCAGAGCTTTATCTGTGCTGAGAGCTCCTGCTGAAGCTCACAAACGCTTATGAAACTGTTTCATCCATCATATTTTTTTATGTACTTCTGCACAAGCTGGAATGTGCTTTGTTCTGTGACCTGACACTTACCTGAAGTGAACTTGCTCCTTGTTGGGAAAAGCTGATGCAGAGGTTTTAGTCCTCTGGAGAAGCCCTCCCAGTTCCTTAATATCATCAGCCTTGTTGGTGCCCCACCACACTGCTCCAAGCCTAACCTATATCTCTGCATGATGCAAACCTATGGTATTTCCAACAGACGGTAGTCAGGAGTTATGGAATACTGTTGATCTCATTTGCTGCCTACACCCTCACTTCATTAAAAAAAAAAAATAGTTTTCTGTTACCTAAGAGAAATTTTCTGGGCATATGGATAGATGTAGTAAATTGTTAAAAGGAGGTTGTACCAGAAATTTTCAGAGCTTCTGATTCCCAGTCCTCCAGAAAGATGAAATTAGACAAGATTTTCACATGTTGCTTTGGCCACTACTGTCTCAAGGTGCCTGCTCTGGCCCTTTCCAGGATTTTCACCATGCAGCAGCCATCTGGGAGGGCAGCACATCAGCGTGCAGGAATTCAGGGTTTTCTAGGCTGACCTTACTCAAACATCAAAGCCAAGGTCACTGGTTGGTCTTGAGACTTATCTATAGCTCTGACTTTGGTGTTAGTCCTGAGCTGACTTCTTGCAGCTTCTTCTGAGCCTTGTCCAGAATGTATCATCTTGTGTTGAATCTCTAGAGCCTTTAACCCTGGTCTAAATCCTTCTGTGCACCAGGCAGGGCCACTAAAATGGCCTAATGTAAAGCTGGTTAACCCCTGAGGTGGGTGCAGCAGCAGCTGTGAGTTCCCCAGGAGTAACCTGCCCCAGCACACTTCCGGGGGAAGCCTGGATCTGGGAGATCCCGTGGTTTTGCTCTTCAGAAACACTTGCTGTAATACAACTCAGGGAGAAAGTGCTTCAGGTTAAATTAATGCCTGTCTCATGTAATTTCATAATTATGTAATTAAATGTTCTTGTAGATGGTCCAAATCCTATTTGGGCGGACGGGTATTAAACATTTCTTCCGTACTGTAGAAATGGAGGCTTTTAAATAAACATTGTAACAATGTCTCCTGCCGGAAACTTCTAGAAAAGACTCAAATACTGTAATTTATTTTAAAGTGGCCAGATCTCTACATATAATTTTACATCAATTATTTAAAACATTTTGGATTTTGAAAAATTGTAGTAGGTTTGACAAGCACTTGACTGACATCATGTTGATTAAATAGCATTTCCTCTGACAACCCCAATGAGACCTCCTACTCACAGTAGATGCATGAGCTAATTGAATTCTTTTTTTAAGCTGCTTTTGAATTTCAAACTATACAAGTGACACCAGACCCCCTTCTCCCACACAGCTCAAATATATACCTTTCTGATGGCTCCTTTTGGCATGCCACGTAGGTAATATCAGTGTCTTTGGTAAATCATCAGGATGCTTCTACTGAGTTCTGAATCAGAAATATGGAACTAAAAGTTTGGTGTTGTTTTTGGGGTTTTTTTTTGAAACTGAGTTCAAGCCTTTTGAAACTGAGTTCAATTTATAGTTTTGTGGGTGATAAAAATGTGTTATAGCTAAATTTTACAAAGAATATCATAGAATCATACAATGATTTGGATTGAAAGGGACCTTAAGGATCACCCAGTTCAACCCAACCTGCCATGGGCAGGGACACCTTCCACTCGACCAGGTTGCTCCAAGCCCAGTGTAACCTGCTGTTCAACATGTCCAGGGACGGCGCATTCACAACTTCTTTGGGCAACCTGTGCCAGGGCCTCACCACGAGCTCTGATTGATTTAGCAGTGATCTTTTGTCTCAATGTCAGTGAAATAAAATTATATTCATTACGATGTTGCTCGTGAGGAAGTACGGCTCTACGTACGGTTTTAGTGACTGCATGCTTCGTATAAGGGTGTTTCTATAAAACAATTAAAATCTATATCAAGGCATGATAGGAACAAGTCTTTAATTCATATTAAAATAGGATAATTTTCATCACTAAGTACTCTACCTTTCATGTGAAAGAAACCATATTAGTGGTGCATCCCAGATTATTTGACAGAAGATACCTGGTTTTGTCTTCAGGATGTTGAGGAAAACAATAAGGAATGCAAAGCTGATGGAGGCACTTGGGCCAGCAACATGTGTGTATAATGATTTCTGCTTTCCAATTGTATTTTCTGCTTGTGGGAATATACCACCCTATGCATTGTATACTTTGAAGGCATCTCTCTTAGTCAAAAGCTCATTCATTTCAGACACCTTTTGCAAGTCTCTAAATATCTGATGTAGCATATAACAGTTATTTCAGTTATATCTTTGCCCCATATGGATATAGCTCGAGCAGAACAAAATGTTTTACCATAGGGTACATTGACACAGTCTAGTTCCATAAATGCAGTAGATCCTATAATTAATTATGTGATAATGCAGTTGAAAACATTAAATTATTATCTATCAGCCGTTCTTGCTGTTTCTTTGGCTCCCGCATCATCCTGTCTGGCTGGGTTTGGGCGCAGGTATCTGGTGTGGTGAGTGATGTCCAGGCTGAAATGGCTTCTAATTATCTTCCAGGGATAGTGTTGGAATAAAACAATTGGTCTTGTCACATAAATACAGTTCTGCATTTTGGAGAGGAGAGGAAGAAGAAAGGTTTTTGACTGTCTCTTCCTGTTCTATTATGAAGTTCAAATCTTACCATGTAATACTGGCAGTGTTGTGGAAATTGCTATTTTTGAGGTAGAACATTCCTTTTTATTTTCTTCACTTATGCTGATTGTACAGTTCTTTCATTATGCTTTGAAAAATTTAAGCTTTGCCTCTTCAACATTCTTTATTGTGTATAACTAGAGACTCCATAATATCATATTAATACTATGATATTTTTTTCTCTGTACATATGGTTTCCTTTAAAAACTGAGATGAACTTCTGTAATTTGTGTTGCCCCCTTCCCAACGTGTCCGTACCCACAAGATGAGCAAAATGAAGCTTCAACATTATACTTGTTTCACCTCACTCTGGGAACTATCTTTCAGATTTTATATAGTATCATGGACAATATTTTTTTGGTTAGAACATGTCCCATGATCTATTTTGACTTACTATTTTAAATTTTTCAATAGTTGTTGTCTGCAATTTAGATCTCTATGTGTTTTATACCTATGATATTAAAAATATTAAAAAAATATTACAAAGACAAGGAATTTGAGGGATTGGAGATAATGAAGGTGCATATCTTGGTTATGATAATAACAGGGTTTTTTTACTTATTTCTGTGGAGGGAAACATTTGTGGAAACAAGATGCATTTGTCATTTGGGTGTGCTATGTATCCATAAGTTTTTAAAATAAGAAAAATAAACCTCAATCCCTTCCCCCATCCCAAACTTATGGGCCTTGGAGTAGAATATCTTTCTGTAATGGCTTGACTTACTACTACTTGCCTACAGAAGGATATTCTGAAAAATGTCTTGAAAATGGACTAAAGCATTGGGCAAGCACTAATAAAAAATAAAGTGAACCAAATGACATCGAACTGCTTCAGCCAGGCAAGGTGACATTGTGCATTAACTGCATTTTTCTTGATGTTGTACATTTTTTTGTAGGAGTTAGTCAACTGTCAAGTTGTTATCTGGTGGACAAAATTAACTTTATTACTATGGCCATTTAAAAACAAGTGTATGTTATGTAGTGTTATTTTTTGGTGCAGTAAATCAGGCTGAATTGTGTGCCCCTTTCTTCCAGGGGACGTAAGAAATGAATATATTGTGTATTCTGAAAGTGAGCCCTGTCTTAATAATTTGAGGGCATAAAAAGTGCAGTGTTTGGTGTGGAATGTTATTTGCTACTTCTGGTTTTGGTGAGATAGATTGTATTAATTGTTAATACAAATATTGGAAACCAAATTTGCCCAAGTCGAGTATGTTTTGCCTGTGATGGTAATTGCTGAGTGATGTCTCCCTGCCCTTATCTTGACCACAAGCCTTTAGTTCTATTTTGCCTCTTGTGTTCAGTTAAGAAGTGGAGTGGTAGAGTGGTTTTGGGCACCTGATGTCCAGCCATGGTGGGTTCACCTCCCTATTCTAGCTGTGACGATTATGAATTAATTTTGTCTCCATTCACGCTTATGAGTTTATTGCCTGAACATTAATTATTATCTGGGGAATAACTAATTGTTGGTGGAGAGCAGGGTGATTTTCCTGTTGGTACGGTCGTGACCCTGAATTGAGATATTTTTTAATATGTTCTGACGTAAAAGTATTTGACAAGTAACAGTAACTCAAAAAAACCAAAACAACAGAACTGTGAGTGTGTACCAGTTTCCTCCTCCACGAGGATCTGGCATAAACTACTTTACTAACCTTCAAAGAGATATGTAAATGCAACTGTGCCCTTCACTATTAACAAGAAAGTGAGAAGATTCACACTTTTAAATATGGTGTTTAGAGTCTGAATGAGTAATTCATAATAGCAGATAGTTTGCCATGTGTAAGGAGTTGAGTCATTGTCATCCCTTTCTGTTCACAGATTGTCTGTAAGCTGAGTTCTGGGAGCTCAGTGAGGGATGAATAGCTTCCAGTTCATGTTGGGAACGCATGTGTGTGCACTGGTCTGCATAAACTGGAGCTGTTTCCCAGCCTTGATCTGTCATGTCCAGAGAAGTTATCCTTTTATAACAGGGCAAGAGGTTACCAAGCTGTGTTGCAAACAAAATAAAACTCCACTGAGACTAAAGTGTTTATGAGGATCACTGGTGTCTGCTGTCATCAAGTTTGTGTCTCTTCCTCTTTCAAGGTGAAGCTCAAGAATCCTGTTCTAAAGGTCCAGCTAAGTGTGTCAGTGCTGCACTTGATAAATTCACTACACAGTGTGGTCCTAACCTTGAGCTTCACAAAGGGCATGTAAAAAGGTTGGAGTAGCTCAGTGGTCTCTAATTAATGAGTTCTTCTAGTGTTTATGAATTCAGATACTTCTCCTAAATAGTATTCTCCTCTTTAAGGTTCCTGATATGTCTTCATTAATCTGCTAATATTCAGAAGACATGGATATATTTTTCCTTAAGATATTCTGAGCTCCGGTGAATATTGAACAATATCTTTTAGAGCAAACTGCTGCTGCAAATAACTTTGTACTAAGTGACAATAGATGGAAACTCTTCATGAGAGGTTAATATTAATTGTTAGTTTTGATGTGTCAATCTCTTCCTGGTTTTATTTGTGTTTTCCTTGCATTTGGATGCAAAAATTGTTTGACCTCTGAATTTCCTCCTTCCCTTACTTGAAAGTAAAATTCAAACTGTTCATTAAATAATTGGAACAAGATTGCTCTGGGCCAGGTGATGTCCCCTTCAGAAGTCTGAAGGAGGTGATGGACCACCATACTGCCTTTTCTTGTAGACAGAGGCAGTTGCAGAGTGTGTCCAATCTTTTTCCTCTGTTTTTTTTTTTTTTTCTCTCCCCAAGAAGTTGAAGAAATAGGTTGGTTTGGTCATCTTCTCTGAAAGCAAATACATAAGTTAAACACCAAACTTGGCCTGAACATGTAAAGAACTTTCTGTGTATGATGAGATGATTAAAAAACCCCTAACAAAACAAAACCAAAAAAATCCCCAAAGCCAAAACACAAAAACCAACCAAACAACAACAACAACAACAACAACAACAAACCAACCTCTAGAAAATTTTATCAATGAAAGTGTGAGTGGTGTGTGACAGATGCAAGACCTTTTGAGCAACCTGACTCCAGAAAATGCAAGTCAGAACAGATATGTGGTCTTTTCATTCCTCTCTTACAGTATGCTGCTTAGTGTCCTGTAGGACATGGTAATTTCTGGTGGGTGATTAGTGGGTATTTCCTACAGCTAACAAATTAGCAGAAGCCTCCCTAGCTCAATTCTTCATCAAGCAAAGAAAGGCCATAAAAGAGCAACACTCCTCCTTGATGCTGACTGGGATTCACATATCTCCTCCCTTTCAGCCCAAGCAACACAGATCTCCTAATCATGTGATGATCTCAGGGGTCTTTTCCAATTCTGTGAAATATTTGTAGACATGAATAGTCAGCTATTAGAGGTACTTCTAGGGGGAACAAATAAATGTGATTTCCTGAATCAAAAGCCTGAAAAACTAAATCTCCAGGCTCAGGTCTGGAAAAAAAGTAATGTTTAAACTTGAACATTAGAACCTAAGTCATCTCTTCACTACTTAAAATCCAAATACACCTGTATTTTGTAAGACTAGGATGAATTTTCTGGTTTCACTTGCTGGTAAATTTGGATACTTGCCTGTCAAGGAAATGGAGGGAAAGACTTCACTGTTGCTCTGTTGTTACAGAGTATAATGTTTTGCTGTGCTGAGCTGTCTCAAAATGTGCTGTTTCAAACCACTTCCATGAAACACAATCTTCCCTCTCCCTGGACAGCTCAGACTGCAGCTCTGTTCTGCATGTGAGCACCAGAGGGACACACCTTCCCTCATCAAGTGCTGGAGTTAAATATGCCCAAATTCTAGCTGATAATCTGTTGGTCATCTAATTGTGTACCAGGGAATACAATTTGACTGGCTCTAATGGGGCGGGATAGAGGTATCCAACCAAAAAGCTTCACTGCAGGCAGTGCTGTTTTCTGTTGACCTGAAAGAAAGCTTTCCATCAGTATGCTGAAACACTTACATTCCTGCAGTTTCAAAAGGGTTATTTTTGAGATATTTTGACATTTTAAGATTGACATTTCTTATTGTACTGTGTGAGAGCTTTCTTCAGAAGGGATGTGCAGCATTTCATTTAGCATTTGTTGTAAAAGAATTTGGGGATATTTTTAGAGGAGAAAATTATCAAAGGCCTAGAAAATTTTGAACAAGGCTTGAAAAGAATGCATGTAGCAGATGTAATTTTAAATAAGAAACAGACCTGCTTCAAAATTTTTGTATCTAATTTTTATTAAACTCCTTGAATGTTATAATAACTATTATCTATGGATCAGGTACTTTCTGCTACTCTAGGATTTTGGATTGTACTTAAACTTAAAAAGGCGAATGAAGATGGCTTTAAAATTTTAATTCAGTAGCCATGGGGTGTTTGTCCTCTTATGTTTTATGTGGAAAGAAGAGACTTGTTGAATAAACTGATTTTAATAATGCAATGATGACTGACATTTTTCATATAATTACTGTGCATTTTTACTGTATTTACATTGATGAAAGACTTGAGATATAATTGTAAAAGACAAGTTATTTAGAAGTTCCTTAAACTGACAATAAGAATGGATAAAATCAGTGTTTCCAGTTCTTCAGCTTCCTTCAGGATAGATATTTTTTTCCAATTCATTTTCACTTTTAAATTTAATTCTTCTCCCTCTCTGTCCCTTCCTCCAAACCAAAACCTCATTCATTAACTTAAAATTATTCAAGGATTCCTGTTGATTTGGGACAGATCAGGGCAGTCATTTTGTCCTTCTGTGCAGCTTATTTCTAATCTGAGCATCCTTTCACCCTGGTGAACCTTTTCATTTCAAACTACTTTATTGCTCCCATCACTGTTCAATGGGGTTTGGGCTTAAAAATCACTTACCTGTGAAGATTCCATGAAAGGGGAGATTTACAGCACCCGTGGAACCGTCACCTGTCTTGGCTTTTTTTTGTGCAGCCACTATCTTATGTTTTCTTTGCTCACTGCCTCCCTTTTATCTCATAAGAAGAACTTGGTCTCTTGGACTGCCTGTTTTCATTTGTGCCCTTGTGCCCTTGCTCCTTACAGACATCCTTCTGCTTCGGAGTAGCCATTTCCCCCTCCATCCACATTCTTTCTGTGTCACATGCCTGGTGTAGTTTGTGATTTATGAAGTCTGTCCACCAGTCTTAATTACTGATACTTCCTCGTCTTTGAGTGGTGTCCTGCAGTATTTATTTTGTGTGCGTGGCACTGGTGACACAGCATTGACTTGCCAGCAGCAGGGACAGGTAAAGATCATCACGCCTTGACTGCAGCGTGTGTTTGCAACATACACACTTGCACTGAAAAAGAACTTCCTCTTTAAAAGAGATTACTTTTAAGATAGTGGTGAATAGGAAGGACAAGTATGAGGAGAGCTTTCAGTGAAGCTGGAGGACTGGTCAATGAAGTGAAGCAAGGAAGACTTGCATTGAGTGATTTGCAGTGGTATAGATGTATTGTGATGCGAACAGTGGCTGCAAATCCTTGATGCACGGATGGACAGGAAAGCCTGGCCTGAAAGATAGCAGGAGTAATAACCAAGGCTTATCCAGATACTGGATAGGAGGGGAAGAATTGACAGTGACATGCAAGTGATGGCTTTGAGTGACAGGGAGCAGAGAACTGCCTTGCATGACTAGGAAAAAGAGTTAACTTGAGTGGGAAGGTCAGGATTTCCGTTTTTGCCTTGTTGAGCTGTAGCTGAAATATCAGCAGCCATAAGGAGATGCCAGAATAGAAAGCTCAGAGATGAATCATTCACTCAGAAACGATGGTTGCATTTGTATTTCCAGAGAAGACAAGCCAGAGGCGTCTTACTGAGGGAGATGAGAGTTAGAACACATGGAAATTCCTCTAGCATTCCTGGAATCCTGATTCCCCCTTTGGAAGGGAAAACTGGTAGGCTGTCTGATATTGAAAAAGGAGGATTAAACCCACAAATAACTAAGGGTATTATGATATTTTATCTGGTTCCTTTATAGAGTTCCTCAGATTACGTCTACCTTTCTGGTTTCTGCAAGTACACTCCTGTGTTGAGATCTTTCTAAGAACTAATTTGAAATGTGCCCCGTAGGCAAGTATCTATTTTCCTTTTAAAGCCTTGAGATAAGTTCTGTTCTGTATGTTGCCATTACCCAGAAGTCAAACTGAATGTATTTGTAGTGCTGTGATTTTCAGAGCCAATTGCTATAATTCAGGTATTCTGAATTTATCGCCTGTTATCTCTCCTCTTCACTTGAAGACAAGCAGCCATATTTGTGCTGAAAAATTTGATATTGCAAGTTGGTATCTCGACACTGATGGAAAAGGAGTTGTACAAAGCGGTAGACAATGTGCAGATTGATGGTTTTTAATTCATATTGAAGCAGGATATTACATGGGAGAAGGGAATTTTTGTTAAATAAACAGCTAGGAACTTTGTTATTTTGAAATACCTCGTTTCTTCAGGAGTGGCTTTCTGCTGCTCTGAAGTGTGAACTAAGTGAAAGGATGATACAGGTGCTTTCTGGCCTTCTCACATGGAGGAACACTGGGTTCAGTCCTACAGGTAGCTTCTGATCTCTTGCCAGTCTGAAATAATTACTAGGGCCCACAGGTGTGCTTCTGTTCCACGGCAAATTGCCTTTGTTAGATAAAATATTAAGCTTTCCACCTCCGTAGTTGTGTCTCACTTGACCATTTTGTTCTCAGTGGTGGTATTTGCATACTCCTCCTGAGGTATTTGGTGGAGAAGGCTCTCATGCAGAATGGATCTAGAGGCGTCTAGCTCCTCGCAGATCATTGTTGTGCTGGATACACACACCCTGATTTGTCCCAGTTTCTTAACTATTCAGTGCCGTGTATCTTATATCTCAGCCACTCCTGCAAAGATTTTTTTGAAAGCCTCTGTATGCCAAGAAATGTGAATTTAATCTACGGATTTCAGATCTCTCAACAGGTCTTGTAGCTGGACTTCTCAGATCCCAGGTCAAACCCTGGCAGAAGGGTGTGCATGCCAGGGTGTTCCATGACACCCAGGACATGAGTAAAAAGGGTATTTTTGGTATTTTCTCATCTGCCTTTAGATTTGCTCTTTCACCTGCAGATGGCTCACAGTTGGATCTTGCTGTGCTTAAAAATGGATCTCGCAAAAAGAGATTCAGGCTCAAAGAATAAAGTAGGAAACAAAATTATTTCAACCTTTTTTGCTGTGTTAGCTTAAAATATTTGTACTGATGTTCTCACTGGGCTGAGGCTTTCTATGCTATAGTTTGGGGGACAGGAAGGTTTTTGAGCTCTGGTTCACTCTGTGTATCTCCCAGCCTTTGACAAGATGATATTTTTAGAAAATTTGGTGTTTTCTTTGTTCAGGCGTGTGTGTATATGATCACAGTCAGCACATGTGCATAGCCTTGCCTGAGCCAGACTCCTTGTTCCACTGCTGTACTTGGTGCTTGTGTGGTTTGTCTGTGTGATAGGCTGGCACACTTGAAATTGCTTTCCACCTGCAATTTAGAGCTGTGCTGAGGCTGGAAATTGTTTCCAGTGGATACAACAACTCTTCTTTCTCGGCTCTGTGAGCAGTATGTGACGTAGGACTGGAAATACTTCCCAGCAGAGCACTGCTGTAAGGTGAATAAAGGGCAATTTTCGATAAATTCCAGGTGCATTGTTTCAGGCCATGGCCTGTACTGAATCATTTGTGTGGCAGTATTTGAAATCCATTGTCAGTACTTAAAAGGGAAATGGTCCCTCTTCTCAGACCGATGTGATGATCAACTGGAGAGATAAAGTAGTCCTGCTAGATTTTCATCACTATTAAAGGCAGTGTAAGTTCATGTGATTAAGTATCCCTTATTGGGTCCAACTGAAATTCAGCATTTTCATTTAGCATCCTTTCAAGGAACAAAATGACTCACTCTGAGTTTTAGGCAGACTAGCTTGCAACATTTAAAATAAGGTTTATTCTAATAAGTTTGTGCTTTTCACACCCTTGTGAAATTACTCTAAAATATCTTGAGAGACATTGGTATATGAGAAGTACCTTCAGCTCTGAAGGGCAGAAGTCTCCATTTAGGGAAAGTGACTAATTTTTTTTAGTAACCATGTGTGTCTACTTTATCTCTTCAATCCAGCTATATTCATCAGCAGCCTCTTCAATGTATAAAATATTTATCTACTGCAGAGAACTTTAGTCAAGCTCACATGTTTTCTCTAGGGAAACAGTATTAAAACAGTCTGTTATATGTTAAAAGCCTTTTTGTGGTGTCTGTTGGAAATAACTCAATTGATGACTTGTTGCCATTAGTCAATATGTCAAAATATTAGCTCAAAACTATTTTGCTAATAGCTACCCTAAAAGTGATAATTTTTACTGTGGAATGGAGAGATCAAAGTAGAAATGAATTGATTGCTGATTATCTTATTGAAAAAAATATTACTCTGCCTTTAAATTTCTCCTAAAAAAATTAATTAAAAAGTTGTCTGTTCAGCACAAGAGCAGTCAGTACCATCTCATTACTCCTTAAAAGTCAAATGGGAACATTCTATTTTTATAATTGCTGCACAAATACAAATATTTACCTAAGCAACTTGACTTCAATAGATACTGGAAAGCTTGGTGGTATTTCTATGATTTTAATCAGTTGTGTGAGGAATTGCAAATTAAAGCAAAATATTATTTCAGAAAGTAATGTGTCCTTATTACCTTAAGCAGCAAAATATCATACATGGGTTTTTTCCCTTGTTCTGTTGTGTGTGTACTTTCCCAATCTTGCCTTCCCTATGTGGCTTCAAAAGTAAAGTACAGAAATGATATCTCAACAGTTCTTGTGGGAATCATTTAACTCTCACACTTGAATCAGTGGCTCAGATACTTGATGTCTGTCATAGCAGACAAAACCAAAAATGAAGCTGCAACTGAGATGTGTCCAATTAGCTGAAAACCCAGTTTAACAAGAAAATTAAATATATATGTGTGCAAAAAAGGAACCCTGCAAAAACCCCACCACAAACCAACCAAAGGAAAATAAACTAAGAAAAAAAAAAGCCAAATAAAACACCAACACCCAAGAAAAATTATTTCAATACTATGTCTATGTTGGAAGTGCTCTTTATTTTTACTAAGGCTTTCAACAAGGATTTTACTTGGATAACTGTAGCCATGGAGGAAATATTTAGTAGTTGAGGAGTTTGAAGGGTCAAATTGAGCTAAGAAAACCCTCCTGAAGGGGCTGCTGAAGTCGGGGGGGTGATCAGACAGGAAAAGGAAACCTGGATAATAATTTAAGCAAAAGCCAAACAAATATCCCCCCCTCCAAAACCAAATATCTCCCCCTCCAAAACCAATCCAAACAAAAAACCCCCCAAACCAACGACCCAAGCAAAAACCCACAAACAAACCAAACAAATATCCCCCCCTCCAAAACCAATCCAAACAAAGCCCCCCCCAAACCAACGACCCAAGCAAAAACCCACAAACAAACAAACAAACAAACGCAATAAAAAAAACCCACAACCCCCAAACAGAAGACCCCAAAAACTGAAATCCAACACCAGTCATGAGAAGGCAAGCATGTGCACGCAGGGTTTGGGATAAAAGTTAAGAAACCCTTAGGAAGTACTGTGCAGCTGAGTCAAACATCTCTGGGAAAGAGTAGTTAGAAGTCAAAGTAAGGGATTAAGTGGCAACAAAGTACGAGCTAAATAAGTGACTGTACTTATTAGAGAACACCGTGCTCCCTTAATTGCTCCAACAAGTCAGATTAGCAGGAATGAATACGGCAGTAAGTACCTGCTTCGTGCAGGGTGGTTGTGTGGAGCATGTTGGTGCTCTAGAGGTTTTGTGGTTCCTTCACTAGACAGCACCAGAGCTGAGAAAATTCCCAGTTAGTGTCTCACACAGGGACGTCGCTCATCAGCCTCTCTTGCTGCTCAGCTTTTTGTTTCCTTGTCTTTCAGGTGTTCTCTATCCACATATGGGTGGAATGAAAAAGAAAAAAGGTGGCAGCAGTATAGGAAGTTCAAACAAAAGATTCCTAAAATCCCTTTGCGCTTTTGTTCAAAGTCTGAGACCTACATGACACCCCAGAGCTGGATGCAGTGCTCCGAGGGGAGTGGGTTTTGGAGTGGGATGGAGGGGCAGAATTGCCTCCCTTGTCCTATTAAAATATTTATCATTTCTAGATGATTCAGTAAACTGTTTTACTTTGGTTTGCATTTCAGTTTGAGCTTGCTTTTTGCTATATCTTTTCCTGGACAAGTAGCAAGGTCTTTTGACAGTGATTTTATTGTACAAACATAAAGGTGATTTCAGTACTAAGAGATTTTCTCAATGTATTTTCAATTTCCTTTCTGCTTTGTGTTGAATAGATTGTACAGGTAAAATATTACTAGTCCTTAAATTAAATTGGAATGGAAAGTGTTAAATGATGTTTCTCATGAAGCTTCTGTAAGAAATGCTAATACTGAATGAAATACAGCTTGGGTAATATAAAACCATACCCTGGCTAGAGATTGGTACTTTTCTTATCTATTTGATTTGCATTGAGGTTGCTGATGTAGGAGTCATCCAAAAAAGACCTTTCCCAAACCACCCACTCCCATTTTCCACCGTGGTGCCAGTATTCCATCACATGACTTTCTTGCATTGTTATTGCAGAAACTATTCTCAATACTGGTTTGCAGTTGCCACTTAAAATTCAGCTCTTAAAAATACAATCATAGTATCATGGTTTGGAAGCAGTGAAACAATAAAGCAACTGATTCTTAGCAAATCAGGTCTTTGAGCTAAAGAACCAAAATTGTTAAAAGGTAGCTAGAGAAAGCAAAGACTAAGAAGTCAGGGTCTGGAGGAACAGCTGTTTTGGTTGTTAATAATGAAGTAAATATCTGTGGCTCAACCACACAATCTTTGAGAACACAGGTCCTTTTCTGGACAACCCACATGTTGCCTTGCTTCTTGCAAGTAGGTAACCCTTTTAATATGAATAATTTAATCTTAAATTCCAGATTATGTGTTTTTCCTAAACTAAGAAAAAGAGAGTGTTTCTTTTTCCTTAAGGTGCTATGCAAAGAATTATTTTCAATGCAAATGAGTTAGGTTGTCACCTTGAAGATATCATTCAGCTTTAAACTTCTCTGGTCATCTTTGCTTAAAGATATTTGGGTTTGCAAAATTCAGAACAACTTTGAGAAAAGTGACTGCAGAGGCAACACAGAGAACAGTCATTGGTCCTTCCCATAATGAGAGCCTGGTTGTTTTTCCTGTACTTAGCTGTTGAATGATTATTCATAGCAGATAATTTACTTAATAGTAAATTGACCTTCTGTCAGGTCTTCCTGTAGTGATAAGGTCAAAAAATGATGTGCTTTTATGCCATATGAAAACACCCCTCTCCAGATCCTATTTTGAGTGATGCCATCAAAACTAGAAACCCAACCCCTTACTGAGTATTTGGCAAATGATGGGGTAAAACCGAAGCACCAGAAGTGCTGACCCTGAATTTTCTGTTCCCTCAAAGCTCTCAAAGTGCTGCTTGGCTGGGAGCCCCATCCGTAGATTAGAAGTGTGATTACTTCTGGGATGGGAACTCCTTACCTGTAGTCAGAGGTAGCTTTGCCTGTGCTTGTGTTGCAAGATCAGCAGCTGTTGCTGAAGTAGGAGACACTTCATTTACAGCTACTTCAGATTTTTGCAGAAGGAGAGGGAAGTAATCGCTCTCTAATGCTTTGATGACTGAGCAGTCACTTGGAAGTGGTGTCTTGCATTATCTCAGCTTGCATATGCAATACTCAGGTTTTACAGGGCTGGAAGCTGCTCTTCACAGACCACCAGGGAGGAAATTGCCACATTCCTGGTCATTACCACAAAAGAGGGGTTTGATTTTTCTGACAATATCTATTCTTCAAGATCCGCTTTGTAAAAACGATGTTCCCAGCCAGCCAACTGGTCAGATTCCCAGTGAAAACTAGCTCTTCCTTTTGAATATCCTGTGTTCTTTAACTTACCTGATTGATCTAGCCATACAATGAGAAAAAATGTTTGAGAACAGTGAAAAATATTATTCTTGGCAATTCAGCAGCATATTTTTTTTAAGGTAGGAGAAATGTTAACAGTCAAATACTGCATGTGACACTTCCAAATCTGATGTCATTCATTCCTCTTGCCCTTATTCTAGGAATTCTATGCATATTTTCCAAGTGTATTTAATATGAATATTTTCACATTCTATCTGGTTGCTTATATAATAGGTGTGTGTGTCTTGGTAAGTTAAGATCAGCTGTGAGGAGTTAGACAGACTGATACTTCACCCAGTTTTCTTCTCTGTTTATATTTGAAGTTTAATTTTATCTGTCTTGTTTTTTCTTGTAGTAATTTCAGTGTTAAATCTTACAAGGAGATCAACAGTGAATTTGCGTCCATCAGTCAGAATCAACAACAGAATCTTTTTAATATTTAGAGATAGAAGTGATTTCAGCTTTAGTGTTGAAGCTCTATCAGGTATAATAGATCTCTAAGAGACGTCAGGTATAAGAGACCTCTACAAGATGTCTGTGTTTAATAGCTGAAGTGTTGTGATGATTGGGCATGTACAGCATTATTTATGGGCTGTATAGGAACAGTGCTTTCATCTGGTTTGTGCTTTACCAAAATAAGTTGTCCCATGAAGTTCTTAGTCCAAGCTCAAGCAATGAGATGTTAGTCTAGAAGTGAAGGCTGAGTTTTGTGCTTCCACATGGCTTAAATTGTCCTTTCATAGTTGAGAATGCGAACCATGGCTTCTTAGATTATTGCTGCTCTTACCTATTTGCTCCTGTAATCAATGACCTACTGTAAAACTGACCCTAAGAAAAGGAGAGGAAAGCAATGAACCAGAGCAGCTTGTCAGTTGGAGTGCAAAATGCAGCACCAGATCTGCATCATGTACATCTGAGCTCTATGTGATGGAAAAGGTGATGGACATGCAGCAATGCAGTGATGTGGAGGGAGATAGAATGCTCTGGGGCTGAGTGTGAAAAGGGTGGAAAAGAAAAAGTTTAAACTTCTGAGTGTAGGGGGAAAAAAACCAGGGAAAAAACCCTACAAACCCCCACCTCACCATCTTCTGTGAAGTTTTTAAATGCTTAACAAAAGGTCAGAAGAATTTCCACACCAGAATGTATCCTCTTGTGGGTTTTCTTGGAGAAAACAATTCAGATAATTTTCTCATAAATTTAATATTCAGAGTTGGGGTTGTCTTCCCCTTGGTGAATAATCTATACAGGGAAATGTGATCTGAAACTGTTCATGAATTTAGGTCAAATTCAAACAGGAAATAAAGTTTTCAATGTAGAATTATAAATAAATGCGGGTGCCTTAAGTAGGCCAAGTCTTAAAGCAGTCATCTAATATTTGAGGGAGTAACAATCAGTTCCTTTTTTTTTTGAAACCTGTTTCATAGTGCAACTTGGCAGGATGACACAGCATCATCTTGGTGTTTTTTTGTTGTTTTTTTGTTTTTCTGAGCATCTTCTGTGCACAAGGTGATGTGCAAAGCTTTAAAGAATGTGATGGATGAATTTATGGAGCCTCAAAGTCAAATGATATATCACAGCTGATCTGAGTCTCAAAGACACTGAATGCAGCAGTCAGGCTTTCTGTGATAGATGAGATGTCTGAGTGATTGCCTCTTCAGCAGAAAAAAAAAAGGTGGATGTGAAACTTGCGTTCCTTAACATATTTCAATCAGAGTTATACTTCATACTGGGTTCAAACTTCCAGCTTTCTTTATCCAAATAAAGTTTGCTATTGAGGAATATTTTTATTTTGAAATATTTCACCACTTTCCCATATTTCAGTGATATATCAAGAGATCTGTTTCCTATGGGAAAGGATTGGGTAAAACTGGCTTTATGCAGTTTTCCATTGCAAACAACACTAGGAAACTGTCACAAGAGAACATTTTTAAGCACAACCATTAGCAGACCTTTTCAGTTACTTCCCTCAGAATTTTGTAATCCAGTATGGTTTTAGTGAAGCTCTGGGTTTGTACCAAAACAGGTGATGATGAGGGTCCCTGCCTTCCTTGCTCCAACAGGGAAGAAAGGCAGATTGACAAGTAACCTTCCTTTATCAGTATAGTCAGTCCTAAGGAAAATATTCAGGCAGTTTCTTTGGACCCTTGATCTACTCTATTGTCAAAATTCTGCCACATAAACAGGTACGCAGTAGTGTGTGGCCTAGCATAGTATTCACATTTGCACATTCAGTTAATCTTTCTGTAACAGAACTGTGAAAAGAGTAGGAAAAAATTAAGCCTGGGAACCAGCAGTTGTGGCCCTTCTGTTCTTTGTATGAAAAGAATGTAGCAAATATTTCCATATTTTGGCTAGTAGTCTTAATTTTTTTTGAAATTACTTTCTATAGTTGTTCTTGGAAGAAATGAACATTTATCCTTAAATGCATATTTTATTTTCATAGTAACAGTAGAACAACAATTTGTTGTTTAAAAAAATTACTGAAAATGAGTTTGACTTTATTAAATGAGTAGTAAGTGGAAAACCCAACTTTATCAGTATTTCCAGGCACAAAAAACGCTGCATTTGCTCACTCTGAATACACTCATGCAAATAAAACAGACTTTTAAAAATATATTATGTGTTGAAAGTGAATTGCCACAGAGTCTTTGAACTAATGGATATTAAGACATGAATTCCATGTGTTATTTATAATTTAAGAATATTTCTAGGGATCTTTGTATTTCTTGTTTGAAGCAATGCAACATCCAGTCTTCAGTTAATAAAGAGCACTGTCTCTGCTCACTTACCAGTAGTTGAATAAAGAAAGACACAGACTAAGAGTGAGGTAGCTTGGGAAATGGGCCATTAACTGCACTAAAGTGCCAGTAATGTAAGGAGACATATTAATAATGACAATGGCAATGTCATTGATGATGAAAAATACAACTTCTGCACTTCATAGAAGTTCTATTTTTTTCCCTAGGAATTACTGTTAATTACCCTTTCCCTGGTCTCCATTTACAGCTTTGTTTCTCACTCTTTTTTCTGACCGTGTTATCTTATTGGAAACTAACACAAAGTAAACCCAAAATAGAATAAAAATATCAACGACTGCGATGAATCATCTGGTGTATACTGCAAGCATATTGTCCACAGGTGTAATATTAAACTTGTTAATAAAAAGCTTTCCTGATGCATAAAAAATTTAATGGTTTACAGATATAACTCTCAAGAGTTCTGTCAGCTAATGTTTAGAGGGAATATAAATTGCTGCACAACTGGAACTTCACAGCTGTATGTTCTTTAGATGGATACCTGAAAAACCTATGATTTTGCTGATGGAAGGGGATGGCAACAGATGTCTGTGCAACAGATAAATCCGCACTTAAAGCTGAATTCTGCCCTCAGAAATGTTCTCTAAATTCATAGCTTAAACCCTTGCTCTTTACATTAAGTATCCACATATCACCTGTTTATGGTCTATCATGCAAGGTTTAGGTGACATGTTGCCCTTCCATGAAGGGAATTGCAGTAGCAAAATAAGAATTAATGGAAAAATACAATTACGAAATAAATGGCTGTTTGTGCTATTTATTGCTGTGTTCATTGTTAATGTTCAACTTCCATAAATATTCAGTTATTTGTATATTAGCATTTCCTTAGTGAAAAATGAATCTCTACTTATAGGAAACTGTTGTGAAGAATATTATGGCTGTGCTTTTTGAAGGGCTTCCAGAATCCACTCCAAAGTGTCTCTTGCTGAGCTCCAAGTGAGGAGGGCGGTGCGCTGTAGGGCTGAGCACTGCCAGGATGCTATGCAGCAGTGTTCAGGAGGGAGCAATGCCAAAAGTGGGGTATCTTAAACTGAAACTTGGCTGGCTAAACATCTATAGTAAACTGACAGTAGGCTTGATCTCCATCTGGAAGATGCCAGAGTTTCCCATAGCCTATTATTTCACCATTTCTCACAACTTTCAAGCAGACCTTGAAACATAGTGAGCATTAATGCAGCTGGAGGTAATCTTACTGCACCTCTGTGAACAGAAATAAAGGTAAAAATAGCTCCTTTCCAGGTGGATTATAATCTAAATTACTTGAGAGCAACACAGACTTTCTCAGCTGCAACCCAGGGAATGCTTATGACCCTCTCAGACACCTGGGAAGATGGCAAAGCAAACAGTTCAGTGGCAGTAACTCCTGGTCTGCCTTTGGTAATACACAGGTGAACATTTCTCCTTACCTCAGTTCTTGCCTTAGCCCTGACCTTGCTGCAGGTGTGCAAGGTGAAGTTATTGGTCTCCATCTGGAGAGATGGTTAATCTATTAATCACCAGCCTCTAGTGGTTGGTCTTCCAACCATTAGACCAATCCATCCATCTAGAGCGTAAAGAGCAGAACTTGGATACAAGACTCTGGTTGAAAGTCTCGCTAAATATCAAGTAGTTGGTGTCTGGTGCTCTCCCCTTGTCCACAAACCTGGTCATTTAGGAGGTCAGATAGGAGGCGGTCAGGTTGGTCTGGCAGGGTTTCCTTGTGGCAAACTCTTGTTGACTATTCCTAATTGCTTTCTGTTCCTTCATGAGTCCAGAAATTTGCTTCAAGAGGATTTCCTGCCTGATTTTTTTTAGTCAAGCAAAGTGTATAATTTGAAAACATGAGACTTTGCATAACAATGACAATTAATGTCTGCCTGGTATTGTATTTAATGAACAGTTCTGTAAAAATGATAAACAGTGCAAGCCATCTTATTTGGGATGGATTTTAATTGGGTAATTAGCAGCAGCAACCAAAGGAAAAGTATATCACTTCTAGCATTTAAACTTGCAGGACTACTTTTTATACAATGTCTCCTTTTTGAATAAGTTTCATATTTTGACTCTTGGTGAAATCATTGTGTGTTAATACAGGACAGAGCCAAGAGAATGAGGGCATGAGAACATTCTCTTTTAGGATTTTATTTTAACATTTCTTGCAGGATTCTTAACAGATGCTTAGTTTCAGTTTCTTTAAGAATATTCATTTACATGGATTTGGGAATATTGGTGGAATAATAAGACTGTGTAACCTCTTAGAAAAGAAGAAATAACAGATATAAGCTGGTTTTTCAGATTTACTTACAAGACCAGTTAATTTCATGATGTCAGATCTGTATTTTCCCTGACTGCTTTTGCCTTTTTCTCTAACTGAACTTACATTAAAGCTGGATGCGTTTTGGCTGCACATCTAGCAAAGTGGGGTGCCATACCATGTTACTTAAAATGTAATTTGAGTGGTTTTTTTCATTTACTAAATACTTGGAAGATACTAGGAGGCTTGTGCTAGTTAAATACAACAGATTCATGGTGATTGACTTGCAGAGTTCCCGGAGAAGGGTGGAGAGGAAAAATCTCATGCAAGAAAAACCTCATTTTGTGCAAAATGAGAGTGTAAATGATGTAACAGCTTTTTTCCTTCAGCATTTGATTGTGAGTTGAGACAACATCTGAAACTCCAGCACCACAGAGTGCAAAGCGAAGGACAGCGTTCAGCTGGGATCAGTAGCAGCATGCACAGGTGCCGAGTAAAGTTTGAATTGTGCTGATGCTCCTGTAAGGATGTTGTTTTGAAGTTTTGTGTTCTATGTGACTAGAACTGATGGTGAAGAAAGGCTGCTATCAAAGGCTCTTAATCCCAAAGGTATGGAGGCAGTCAAACTTCTAGGGCCAAGAATTGTGACTGCACCCATGTTAGTTTAGAGTAGTGGTTGAAAACCAAAAAGTAGACATGGAGACAGTCCTATGCACCTGAGGACGCTGAAAGCTTGGTTGCAGAAAGATTTTCCAGCTTTCTGCCTCTGTCTGTGAGAAAGTCTTTGCTTTCTCACAGACACTGGCTGAAAACAGTTAGAAGTTTCTGTAAACTAATCCCTTTATCTTGCAGGTGCAAGATTGTTATGCAGTATTGTTGTGATACTGACCAGAGAAACATTTTGAAATGGGTGTTGTAAGATCTAACCAATCATTCCAGGAGGTAGATGGTCAGGGACCAACGGCCTTGTGCCATTCAAGCGAACTAAGATATATAAACCAGTTTGTAAATTAATAAATGATTCCTTTTCTTCCTGAATCTGTCTTGTGTCATTGTTCGCCGTCCCCGGTACAAGATGCACCCAACATGGAAATATAGGTGAGATTGTCTTGGAAGTGATAATGCAAAAAAAACCCCAATACAAGCAAATATCTGCAGAGTTAATGATTTTTTTCTACAGGACAAAATTCAAGGGCACCACAAAGATCTACAGGATAAGCCCTGTAATTGTTTTGCCACTGCAGCCAACCTGTGTATTCTTAGATTAATTTGTATTGAAAAAGGATACTTTAAGTAATTGCAATAGATTTTCACTACAACAAATATTTATTTGGTAAAAATTAATGCATTTTAATTTGTGTGCTACATTGCAATCATGTGTCATATATCCAGATGTGTGCTTTGGGCCAGTATAGAGGAATATGAAGAAACAAAACACATTTTTCAGTTGAATATCTATTCTGCTTCATCACTTTTTAATGCCTCTGCCTCAGTTGTTCCCTCTTTTCAGGCCAGTTGCTTTTCTCTTCTGATAGGATTTTATGAGTTCTTCTCCTAAGATCTTTGTATCTGTTCTATGTCTTCATTTGACATCCAAAATATCTTTGAAATATCACTAGAAGATTTCTCATATTTGTGCTTAGTGTGCTAGGATGGTAATGCTGTGTCATCATTGTTCTGATGCGTAAGCGGCAAACTTTGAAAATAGCATTTGTGTTATGGTCCCTCACGTTGAGTGTGAAAAGTGCACGAATGTTATTTACAGGTGTGTTGTGGTAATATATGGTGGTAACTCAATTGAGGGTATTTATGCCCAATGAGGATACTTCCTTGGGTTTCAAGCAAGATTAAGTTGCAGATGCCTAACCAACTAATTAAGGAAAAATTACAGCATCCCTTAGTAATCTACTCTTCCCTGATGGAACAACTTCTCATTATCTGCCTTAAACACTTGTGTTTTACTGAGTAGGCAGGTAGCAAATTTATCCCTGCAATAGAATTTCCTACTACAAGTTTCTTTATGTTTCAAGCACTGTGTGTTGGTTAAGGCAAGAGAATATGAGATGAGATCCATGTCCTTTGGATTTTGGGGAACTGTCCATGTATGCAGGCAGGCACTTTGTTCAATTCTGTGTGCTCAGCTGTGATGTTCATCTGAAAGGAAAGGATTATTCAACTGTTGAGCTGCTGGGGGAAATACTGGAATACTGGCTTGGTAATGGAGTCCGTGTTTGTCTTTGGCTGCAATGGAGGTACTGCTCAGGGGGGACGTTTGCTGTTGTCTGCCCTCAGCTGAAGCTGGCTCTGTGTCTGCACCCTGGTACTACTGCTGTAGCGGGTGACCTGAGAGAGGAGAAAATTCCTGAGACTTGTTATCTCTGTGCTTTCTGATAAGCAAAATGTGATGATCTCTGTGAAGTTCTCTGCCTCCGAGTTATAGGAAATCCATTAGCAAGTATTGGTCTTAGGAAAGCATGAAAGTGTTTCCAGCACCAAGTTCTGGTCCCAGCCAGAGTTATGGACTAGAGATACCCAGCAAGAACAGTGCATACCTGCACACTTCATGTTCAGTCTTAAGCTTCACTGGTGTGAGGTTTCTCCTGAACTTGAAAATTCATCCTCTGCAATTGGTTGGTCTATAGAAATGCAGAGTTTAGAGTTTTTATGAGTAGAGGGGAAAAAACAGTTCTTTCAAGTATTTAGTGGAAATAATTTAAGGGATTTGTCACTCAATATACCTGCACACAACTGTCTTGATCTGTAAATTGGTGACTTTCTTCATAGGAAGCTCTTCAGTTCCAATCTTTAGTTTCGAATTCCGTATTCCTACTCCCTTCCTGTAGCCTGGGGAATACACTTGGTGTTACAGTAAATATTATGGATTACAGTAAACCAATTTAATTTCTGTGAGTCTGAGACTTCTGATGCAGATGTTTAACGAAGTGAGCTGGTTCCCCACTGACTCTGCATTACCATTTTGAGTAATTTTTCTAACTTGCAGTGCTTTTGTACAACCTCGTTGAAGTAAAAATAGCAGCTGTCTTGTCTTGAGTTTTTCCTGCGCTGCATTCTGAGGAAATAATCATTTTAGTTCATACAAACAAGTTGATAAGAGTGTGGTGGGGGAGAAATCTGAAAACCAACATTAGGGCTATTAAGGGTGTGAAAACATCCTGCCAGAAATTTTTCAGGATTTTGGGAAGAAAAAGAAAGCACTAAACAAATGTGTTCTTAAACTGCAGTTGAATTTTTGTGGGGCAATAATCCCTTATTGAGAACCTCTTCTTCGACTGGTTTTACTTGTGTATTGTGGCTCTCAAGATTTCACAATTAGGAAGTGAACTAAATTTTAGAATTTTCAAATTGAAAAAAAGTATTAAAGTAAGTTTTAATGTAAATAACAATGTTTAATATTTTGTAATAGTGATAGTAATATAAAACATACAGTTGATGCTAAGAGTGGAAAATGATAATTCCAATGAAACTGAAATAAAGGGACAAAAAGACCTTCTGTAAGACCAAATAAAACCAGGAGTAATTATGGAACTTGCACATACTTGGCTGGGAGGACTGTGAACAGAATTTGTGGGGTGGGACTGTGCAGGCAGTCAGAGCTATTGCCACGTGTGCAGGTGCAGGGTGCGTGGCAGGAGATGAGCTTTCTTTAAGGATGTGACCCATCCCCATCAGGAGATGCTGCCTCTGGCCTATGGGAGTGGTCCCTGTTGCCTGACACATATGGTGGGTGGGCCACCCTGAGTAAAATGATGCGCTGGTGCTGCTACTTAAGAGCTTTATTAATTCAAAGGGTGAAGAGTTATGTTATAAAAAAGACACTACTGAAGTTTGAAGCTTCAAACTTTAGGGCTTTCCTAGTACTTCATGTTTATAGTTATTTAAACCAAAGCTTTATTTCTACCACTAAAAATAGCGCCATAACAATACTTTATTATTATTTATTGCTTGTATAATTGTTTTATATAATCATTTTCTGCCCTTTTTCTGTCAATCCTGTTTCATGTAAAAGTATCTTCTATAAAACGAGAACAGCAGCTAAATGTTCACCTTGCCACTCACAGGTGTACTTATCAGGCTCACAGAAAAGAGTCACTTACTGTGACTTAGCTTTAATTAAAAAAATACATAATCTATCTCTTGCATATTGGATGAACTCCTTCATCCCTTGCAGCTTCAATGAGTGGGAGAGAGTGCAAGCAGCACTGGCCGCAGTGTTAAAGATGCTTTTAGCAAATAAAAATTAATTCTGAGACAAAGTATGAAAGGCTGAAAACAGGAAAAACAGGACTGGACTGAATACCATAAATTAAGAAATCAATGTATCTCAAATATATATTTGAGACAGAGAATGAAATTCCCATTCTCTGGAAGACTCCTTCTGTCAAATCTCTGTGTTTGATCTCCCACTGTGATCTGTTTGTTAGGTTTTTGTGGCTGGTAGATATTACATACTTAGAGCTCTTAAAAACATCTAGTAGTCTGGTATATTTGTTTTTACTCACTGTTTATGCTGTTGTTTCATCCTCTGAATACTCTGTCTTGCACTGGATAAAATTGTAAAGTTTGCACAACATGGAATTTACCACTTGCCACTGTATCACAATGTGCTATGAACCTTTTAGTCCCAGCTCCTGATTTTTAATTTCCCTCAAACATTAAAAAAATACTGATTCAATCCTGTTTTATTAAGCTGGAATCTGGTATTCAGCCTTGGCCAAAATAAGTAACTGGAGGAAAAGGCCAAACCAGCTCTTCATAACTTTGCTGAATCAGGTTTTTCAGTTGATCACTTCCTTTATTCTTGTGGCAAAACCCAGACCTCTGAGGCAGTTGGCACCTACTTAAGCAGCAAGGAAACACTGGGGAAACTTTCTGCCATCATAAACATCTTTACTAAGTGGTATTTTCCTACAAGTCAGAAGAACCAAGAAATTTGACCTAAAAGCGGGCATTCTGTACCCTGGAAATATACGAATCTTCTTAAGAAGTATGTTGTAAAATACTTTTCTCAGTCAGTCTCCCGACTTCAAAGGCTCCTTGCATGTAACTAGAGGTGTCCTTGCAGACAAACAGCAGGACACAATCAAGGTTTTTTTCCCCCTCCGACAATGCTTTGAGCAAAATCAGAGATAACAGAGCAAAGCTGAGGCATCCCAGCACACATGCAAGGTTACCAATTACATGGAATTGGCTTTTTAGTTGAATGATTTAAAAATGAGGACTTTCAATGGTATAAATGTCATCCATTTGGGAAAGTTAAAGCTCATGCATCCTTTATTGTTACCTGCAGGCAAAACCCCATAAATTTGTTATCTTGTGGGGAAAAAAACTGTTGAAATGAGTTCAGCCAGGAGAAACCAGTGATTCTGGAGAAATATTTCCTGAAAAACAATTGAACAAATTCAGAAACTATTTTTTGATAAAATCAAAGATTTTTTTTTTTTCTGAAAAATATAGCCTTTCTATATAGAAGCATGTAAAAATTCACTTAACTATATTTCAAGCTTTGCAAGAGACCTTACTGTCCTTTGAGGGGAATGAGTCTTTAACAGACTTTAATCAGCAAAATTCAGGTTCTCTGAGCTCTAGGAATCATCTGCAATTCTTTTCCCCCCACAAAATCAGGTGTGTCTGATGTGAAGATGAGTAGTTCTTCTTCCCTAAGGAAAATACACTAGGATCTTTATGCTGAAGGCCAAACCCTAATAAATCCGCAAAAGAATTCCTTGCTCTAATATCTTATAGCTTATTCTTCTTTTATTTCCCAGTAGCAGAACAACTGTTTATCAACCATATTCAGATAAAAACCTACCTCCTGTTCTAGTAAGGGCTAAAAGGAATATTAAATGCTAAGCTGAAGTCTAGGTGAAGATCTATGGACTATGGACTGCTTCTTACAGCAAACTGGTGCCTTTCCAAGTAAATTTCAAGTAACTAGCTAGTTCGTTAAGGTGCTCAAGTCACCTCATCTTAGAGTATTTGATCTCCAAAACGAAATAACACTTCATTTCCTTGTCACTGAATGTATTTGACCACAATGCTTGAAAGTGTATGATTTCAAAGCAGACATGCCTACCCTCAATTACTGTCCCTCTGAACCTTCTTACTGTTCCCTCCTACTATCAAATTAAGCTATTTTAGTGTGTTTTCTTTAGTATTTATTTAAATGGAGCTGTATTGCAGAGACATGGTTTCTAATAGTCAGTGTCTAGGAGACAGCTCAAATATTTCGTTGTTTTTGGTGTAATACTAGAAAAATGGAAAAGGGCATGAACATAAATTTCAGTGGTTTGGTTCTAATTTTGCTCAACAAAAACAAACAGCCCTTTTGGAAATTGGTGACTTTGCTGTGATGTTGTAGGCACAAAGTTATTTTCTGGTTTAACCTAAACCCTATTGGAGAATCCAGGCTCTGAGACACACGGGAGGGGATGAGGATCAGACCTGACAACAGATGCTGTTGCTGTCCCCAGCCATTTGCTCCATTGTTTTGATGGATGTTTCTGACCCCGAGGCAGGGATGTCTGCTCAGCTCATGAACGAGGTCCTGAAGAGCAGCAGTTTTCAGTCTGGCGTAGTGTGGTAATGAACTTCTGCTGTGGTTTGCCTGGCTATGGAGGGCTACAGGCACCACGTGAGCTGATGTGAGAGAGGATTTGCAAGTGGATCAGATAGGGTGTCTCTGGCACAGAGGTGGGCCATGCAGGAAGGTGGCTGCAAACTCAGAACCCCAGTTTTGGTCTGTTGCTGCAAATTCTTCAGAATTTTAAAGGGGTTGTAAAGCAACTGATGAGGTTACAGTTAATTATTTCAGAGGTAAAAAAAAACTGATGTAATTATTTCTGTCATTTATGAAGACAGGAATAACAGGACAGCCTTTGTCTGCAACAGTAATAAACTTACTCTTCCACTGGAAGACAGACCAGCACCTGGAACTTGTATAGCCCACAAGATTTTTAGCTTTCTTAACAAAAATCCAATATCTTTTTTACAGCTGCAGCTGTTGATAAGAAAGAACATTATGAATTGGCATGTATTGTATTAAATGTCTCCTTGCAATCCTACAATTAACCTGGTTAATTACCTGAAGCTTCCAAAACTGATTTGAAATTGAAGAAACACTTTCTTCAAACACTTTCTTCAAACAGTTTTGATCTTCATTGACAAAAAGATGTGAATGTAGTATGCAATGATGAGTCCATGCACATCTGTAAAGGAGGATTAAGTGGACCACAAGGCTACACCTCAAATAGGGCACCATCTTCTGAAACTTACTGGAAAAGCCCTGGGCTTGCCCAGAACCTTTCTGAATGCTTTACTTTGTGTCAGAGAGTAGAATTGTAATGCAGGAGAAAAGGGGACTGGCAGCTGCTGATGGTCCTACCCTCTTACCTTACCTTACCTTCTTTTGAAGGTTTAGAAGGTACCCCACTGGAGGAAAGACAAGAAGGTGCAGAGGTCCCATGTCCTGCACCATGGAATGGGTCAGGCTCAGAAGAACAATGAGCATGTGGTGAACTTCTGCCCTAAATACAGCTGAAACCAGTCATGCACTCACCTGACTTCTTTTGCCCTTAGATCTGAAGCTGATTTTTAAAACAGTATAAATGGCATTGTTTATACCACGTGTAATGTCTTCCAGTTAGGATTTCTCATGCTTTCATACTGGTTACCTCTTGTAGTGCGGCTTAGTTTTCCCCTTCTTATTTGGATGCTCTTTTTTAACTGAATAGCATTCAAATAATCTGAAATACTTTTGGAAGGTTTTTTTGGTCCTAAAATTCAATGGGAAATAATAGTTAAAGAAAAAGCAGAGTATGAATTTATTTAGATATTTTTCTTGTCTGGAAATGACTGATTAAATTAGGTGAAGATAATGTCATTTACATTTGGTGCATTTTCTTCTTTGTCAGTAATTTTTCTCATTATGTCTTTTCAGAGGCTTGCGTAATTGTGCAAAACACACTTAGAATACAAATCAGACCTATCTGAATAGTCTCATTTTAAATTGGTGAAGATGATTTAATGAATACTTTAGCACTCTTTTATTGATTTTATGTGAGCAAACCTGTGTTGCACTTCTAGCAGTCTAAAATTCTGAACATTTTTATTTCGCTTCATGTGCACACACACAGAGAACCCCCTGTAACTTAACAGGGGGTTTTCTGTGTGGTTAATATGTCTTAACATGGTTTTGCATGGAAGTGAAACCTGTAATTTGTTTTGAAATACTTATTAGTATTCCAGTGAATTGCAGTAGGATGATTTGGTGAGCTGTGGAAGCCAGGGTGGAGACTCTAGATGTCATCCTATGAATTGTGTGAAATTTCAACCCTCACTGCTGCTAATAAGCTTTCCATACACCACTGAACATAACTGTTCTATAGGTTTAGTACAGGTGCAGCAGCTCTTCAGTGTTAAAGGCACTGCCCGTCTTCAGCCAGCCCTGCTTAGCAGGGATGCTCTTTTTCACGCCTCAGCAGCCCTCTGCTCCGGCTGGCTCGCAGGTCCCTTCTGTCCCAAGAGGGATGGGAAGGCTCTGGTGCTGTGTCGTGCTGTGTGAGTGCCTTCAGAGCTGTCCCCTGCGGGCCCCTGCGATACCCAACGCTGTGGGCGGGTGAGGAACGGCAGGGTCAGGGGGTGTCCCCACGCCAAGGCCTGGAGGTGCCCTGTGACTGGAGCAGCGCGGGGTTTAATTCCTTCATGTACGATTGTACATGATGAGATTTAAGTACGGTCTGGGTATCGTTAGGACACATCAGCTCTTGGAGCTAGAAGAGGACGGGGCTAGGAGACAGCAGTGCAACCATGCATTTTTGAGAACAGAGCTGGGAGCTCCTTCTCTAACAAATTCTGTGGCCTCTGTGTGTACAAGGCATGCAAGATAAAAACTGTATCAAATCTGAAAGCTGGCCATCACTAAAAGCCAAGTATCACTTTCCAATTAAGTTAAATGTTGAGTCCCAGGCTTCTCAGGCTGACATGGAGGGGGCAGTTCTATCCCCACGGCAAAAATTTCCAACAAACTGAGAAGGCTTACAGATTTTGGGGGCTGCAGTTGTACAACCTTCAGCAGTATGTGTGAAAGATACTCCAGGGCTGTATCCTGCTCCATGACAACACAAAACAAGATGCAAAGAAGACTTAATTAAATGCTGCCACCTTCTTCAGCTGGTGCAGCATAGAGCATCTGAAGATTAAACGAGATTATGATTCCTTTTAGTGTCCTCAAATTCAAAAGATTCTACATCATAGTCCAAAATACCGCACTGTCCCTGAATATATCCTGCATGGTAGTGTAATGGACTATCATATGAGGTTGTACATAAAGCTTAAGTGGGCTAAAAATGAGAATGTGGGCAGTCTTGGAGGATGTAACTTCCAGGTTGGTGTGTGGGTGTGAATTAGAGATGTCTCATTAACCTTTTTGCTGTTCAAACTGTGCTGCACTATCAACTGCACCTTAAAGGATTCAGTTGGGAAGTTAATTATGTCAATTTAGGCTCTCACTTGATTCTTACTGAGGCTGGCGTTCAATGGAGCACTGCAGTACTGGGGCAAATAGAGTTTTACTGGCCTCTAAAATTGTTTCTGGAACCAAGAGCACGAGAGAGATAGCAAAATGTAGGAAAGACTGGGTAGAAATAATAAAAATACTGTCTAAAAAACCCCAACACCCTTATGAAAGAATGAGATTTATCTAGGTCTACTCATATCTCTGGATTCCATTTAGTATGCAGGGAAGAAGTGTGTAGTATTTCATCACTAGAAAATATGGCAGATACGTTACTACTGTCTTTTCTCCATTGAAAGGAACTTCAGTTTTCTTAACTACACCACTAATCTTTATCAACTCTGTTTCAATTCTATTACAGTTACTCCTATTTCATGCTGCTTCTCAAGTTTTAAAGCGGAGGTTTTGCTTTTGTTACTGAAGGTTCTTTGTCACAAACTGTGAAGGTGCAGAAGCTTCCTCTCTATGGAGCTAGGTCTCATTTATCTACAGTTATCTATAACAAAGGTGCCTCATCTGAATGGCACACTATAAATATGTATAGTACATTAGAATACAGATGTGTTACACGAAGAGGGGAGTCTGTGTCACGCTGCTGGAAATCATCTGAGCATCACTGATAAATGAGACGCTGAACAGCCGCAAGGCCTGTGTGCAGTGGAGTGTGTTGCTGTTCACTCCTCTCCTTGTTGTTCAAATACTAAAATCTCTACTCATAAAATATGCTATACTCATTTCACTGAATGCATAATAAAATAATCTGTCTTTATGGAGAGCCTTTCTTACAGTGGATAAATTTTGACTTTGTGCTGGTCACACTAGCAGTGAAACAAAGGTGTTTTGTGGGCAAAATTATACTGAAGTACTGAGGTTGTAGTTTGATTTGAAAGATTCAAGAAGGTCTGCTTATTGGTTATTTTGTTGTACACCAAATGAGAGTTTGGCAATGAGATACTGATTTAATTAAATGCAAGCACAAGAATGCTATTCGATTCCATCAACACTGTTGCTGTTCTGGAAAGCTCATCTGTAGCTGCATGTGTACCATGTTTATGTTATGTGAAATGGCTTGAAGGCATCGGCCTTGGAAAATTGTACTGTGAGTTGCTTCCAGCCCTTCTTTTCTTTGTGCTTTGTCCCTCCTGGTCTAACCTGTGTCCTGCAGCTGAGAGGAGGCAGTGCAAATGGTGCAAGTCTATAGCCCTTGTAAGGTGCCACTAAGGTTTTGTCACATTTGGGGCTCACAAAGGACATAATATAGAGAAATCCAGGCCTGGTGTGGTAATGAAAGTGGACGAAAGTGGAGAGACAGGAGGCACATGGAGATGCACAGGCATAAGGTGCCATGGGATCTGTAAGTGACATGGCCATGGTCATGCAAAGAGACGCAGCCCCCCAGAGCTGGGTAAAACTGGCTTTAAGAACAAAGCAATAGCTCCCAACATCCATGAAGTATATTGTGTAATAAATCTGGATGTAATTTGAAGCTGCAAACTGATAGAGAAAGAATAAATATAAAAATGCTAGCAAACCTATATTGAAAAAACCCTGCCCCGAGCTCGTCCCAGAGTGAGGAAGAAGAAGCCATCATCATGAGCATCTTATTCCCCTCAGCCAAAGACTAGTGAGGGTGGCAGCTCTGCAACCACATCTAGGCCAGAATGTAGCTCCTGGCTGAAGGACTCAGAGGAGCAGGGGAGCTAACACCAGAAAGGTAAACATTTTTTATATGCACACTTTTTTTTTCATTCTTTCTTCTGTGTTAGTTAATTTCAGCTAATAATAATGTGACTGTTAAAATATCAGCTAGACTGAGAATAAATTTTTGGTTTATATGTGTTTTTATACATCAATGAAAGATGTTCTTCCTATTTGTCTACAAATCAAGGTTTAAACACAGTAAGAGTAAGGACTCATTTCTCAGGGAAGAAATTCCTCTGGATTTGAAAGCCTTTTGAAATCTCTCTGCTTTTGTGCTCAGAAGGGATGCCGGGATGCAATCCTACAATTCCATCTTAAAAATCAGATGAATAAGCAATCAGCACTCATGAATATTGTGCCAGAGCCGCATATCAAGAATAAGAGTAGAGATTCATTACTCAGTGCTTCTGAACAGAGGTATTTTGCAGGAAATCTGCATCATAATGCATGACTTCCTATTGGATTGGATTTAATAAAACAAACCAGAGGTTCAGCATTTTTTATAGATTCCATTTTCAGTGATGGCTGGATTTATTTCTGTCTAAAAATAACATTATTCTGCAGCTGAGCAATAGAGAACATTCTTCCAGTTACTGCAGCATCAGCAGAGCTCTGCCATCTATTTTCTAGCATGTGTGTTGAAATGCTCCCTTTTGTGAATCTGGAGATGTGTCAGTGGCACGGCTGAGAATAGCAGGGATGGGCGTGAGCCATAAACTAAGATCTAGACCCGCCCTTGATTTAAGAGCGCCACTTTGTACTTGGCCAGGTCAAGATCCTGGCATCAGGTACTTCTGACTTGGAAACTTTGGCTTCATTTTGAGAAAGTAACTTCCTTTGTTTTGGTGAGTGAAAAGAAATGCCAAGAGATAAGTAGGGTGTCCATCCCCCCCCCACTGATATGGACTGAACAGAATGTAAACAGAGGTTGCTGTTTATGTTGTGGTTGTCAGTTTGGATTTGTTCAGTTTGGGAATATTTTTGTTATGCAGTAGTGTAACTTCTGTATATCTGAGTGGTTTAGTGACTGATAGCCTGGTATCAAGAAGAGCAGCATGCACACAGAACCGTACCTAGAGTCCGGGATTGTTGGGGTGGTTGCTTTATAACTTGACTCTGATTACCCAGAATCTTAAACCTGTTTTGAATTTTGCAGCTGGAATTCAGTCCTAAGCAAAATGGTCTACTACATTGATAAAAAAGTTTACTCAGACATCTGTTAGCTCATAGCTCTGATGTTGCACATACAGAGAAAAAGAACAACCATTACCACAGTACTCTCAAATATTTGGTTTGTGACATATCCCTGGAGAGTGCTAGAAATTCTAGTTGGGAATCAGTTGCTGGATTTTACTACATTTCTTTAGCCAGTTTACTCAAATATGCTTGACTGGAACTATTATGGAATAAACAGCCTGATTGAGGAGTAGGTCAATTGTCCCTGCCCTTGGGATGGAGTTGTCTGTGGGGGAGAGCAGAGGGCAGGGTTTGATAAGTCTCTTGCCATGTGTGTGAGAGCACCAAGTCCACTGATTTGTGGCCCTCTATGTGAACTGAAAAACAACTTTTATTTCTTTCATTCCATAGTTAAACCACTTATTTGATCAAACTTCTACTGATATGCTCTGGTTATGCCAAAGCAGAATCCATCCCAGTCTTTTTAGAGTTGGGCTTTTTTTTTCCCCTGCCAGCTTTATGATTATATCTCTCAATGCTGTTCCAACAACATATCAAAAAAGAACCTCCTCTTTGTAACCTAGTTTGATGACCTAGCTATTATTGGTAGATAAGACTAAGTCTTTTCCCTCCTTAACGGCATTTTTATGGGGTCTGAAATGCCAGTAAGCATTAAAATAAAAATTTTAACTGAACTTGGCAAGGGAAAACCTGAAAAGGTGTTGAGAAGACCACATGATTTTTGACAAGTTTAGAGTTTCTTGGGGTGGGGGCTTGTAGCACATCTTGGGGAGGGGGGGGAGGGGGTAGAAAGAAAATAAATCAGTGCCTGTATATTATATTATCTAAGAGATTTTAATCCTGAGAATAGATTAGCATTCTGTGTCGGGGAGAATATGTTCACTATATATAGCAATATATCTCACAGTTTATTGTGTTGATGTGTGTAATGAGCTGAAGCAAAATCTACTAAAAAAGAGCATAAAAAGAAACTCCTAACATGTTAGATTTAAATCTGCTAATATTTAATGTGCACTTCATCTGACAGGTGGAAGAAAAGCCCTGGCAATATGGAATTGTAAGAAATGAATAGGTTATTCTGGCACATGTATTCATCTTGCTTTTAATCAGAGAAACAATAACCTGGCCCACAGCTTAGCCTGTTGACAACAGGTATAATGCATTTGTGCCTGACACATGCATTATCTTAAATATTAATATAAATATCAGGAATTATATCTGCAAGTGAAAAGTCAGGAAAGGAAATGGAAAATAGCACGCAGTACATTTTTAAACAAAAATAGCATTGCTCATGACCTATTAAATATAACTTATTATATGCATGTGCTGCATCTATAGACTGTGCATGAAAATCATAGCGGGTTATGTGCTGGTAGATACACCACTTTGGATTCACAGCAAACTTTAAACAGAAAAATAGATTATTATCATTCAAGAAGCGTATGTGCATTATACCTTTTCACAAAGCAGTCTGGATGATATTATTTCTGAATGACATATAGCAGTAGTCTCTCCTCCACTTTTGCAGCTGCTCTATTACAGAATGAAACATGGAAAGCTCCAACATGTTTTCTGCTCCTTAGGACTCCCCTGAGGCTGCTGTGCTTGTATGCCAGTGCCGTTGGTTGCTTTAGGAATCCAGATCAGGAAGAATGTAACTTCCCACAATGGAGAGTTTCTGCAAAAAAAGGGGAATCATTTCAGGGGAGAAATCTCAGTGCCTGTTAACACTTCTTCAAGTAGAAATGACATCAAGGTCACACCAATGGTTTTCCTGATCTTGCAGCTCCAGGCAAATGGTCACACTCATCTCCAGGTGAATTACTCTGTAAAGTGCTGGGATTGCTATTAAAAAAATAGAGCTTACTTAATGGTCCAGTTAAAAAAACCACCACCAACAAAACAAACAAAAAACCCACAAAAACCCCCCAATACTCCAAACCTAAACCAAACCAACCAAAAAACCCCCAACAAAACCCAAGCAAAACCAACCAACCAAAACAAAACCCAACTAAAAACCCAGAAAAACCCACCCCCCAAGCCCCTCTTTCTGTCCAAGAAGATTCTAGTAGCTGTGGAAGTGAGATGGTAGAATTCCATAGAGTTCTTTTCTCCTCCAGATATCGTCTCCTTGCCAGGTAGATCTGTGAAGTTTCTTCAAACTCATGTAGTGTTGAAATACGAATGTTTAATTGACTCTATGGCAAATCATCCGGGGCTCTAAATGGGGAGTCTTGCCCCACACAGATCCTCTGTTCTGTCTCCATCCAGGTGCTCCACTAGTCCTGCTGACATCAGCTCAGCCATGGCACTCGCTCTGGGGAGACAGCTGTGATGCTGATTTCCAGAGGGAGAGCTGGGTGGGAAGCCTGTGACCCGGGAAGAGCCTGGTTTATGGTGGGCTGTAAGGTGTTTCTCCTTCTCTCACAGTAGAAGAACACAGACATCATCACTGAGTGCAAAGCTTTCAGTCTGAAGTTTCCTCTTGCTTTGTGTGATGATCTTTCCTCTCTCTGCCTGACCAGTGGCCTCTAGAGCTCAGCAAGGAACAACAAAAAATCTCAGGAACTTGCATGTTAGTCAATGTGATCCCAGTAGGAATGAGGGGAGTGTGCTTCAAAAGAGAGACTTGAAAGTATTTTTAAAATTTCATAATATTTTGTTTTAAGCAAACCTTGTACACTGTAGAATCATAAAATCATTTTGGTTGGAAAGACCTCTAAGATCGAGTCCTACCATTATGCCACAACTGATTGTTAGCAGCAGAGTAAATTGCATTATTAGCTTTGCTAGCTCTCTCCTCCTGAAGGCGACTGTTCAACTTGGTTTTGTCAGATCAGACAATTTGCTAATTTTGGTTTGGCTTGCATTGATTTGTTAGAAACTGCATGGCTCCTTTGCCCCCAGCAAAATATGAATGACTGCATCTACAGAAATTTCCTGTTGAGATTTTTCAGGTGTCCTTTAAAGCTCTGACCTCAAGCATACATAGAACATTTTGATGTATCTTCTTGCCTGATAGCTTAAAATAACATAAGGTAACTTTTTCTATTGATTTTTAGAGATAATTATGAAAGATGTTTCTATCTGCTGAATTTTGAGACTGAAGTTTTAAAGCATTTATGTTGCTAATATGGGGTATATTAAGGAACATCTAATCAGATCTTTCTCTGTTCTTTTATAACTATTTAATATTGAGAAAATTGATTGTAGTATATTTTTGGCACCAAGAAAATGTGGAAAAGAATTGAACCTGCAGTGCAAAATGCATTAAAATAGCTGCCTTGGACCAGGCTCTGGTGTCAGTATAGAATACTGGTAGTCAGTATTCACACTCATGGTAGCTCATAAGGCACAGAACCAAGGGGGTATTTTAAGGCTGCTTAAAATCTGCTTCATCTGATCAATACTTGAATTAAATGATTCATCTGGAAAAGCAACCAAAAAACCAGCTTGATTAAAGAGCAAAAATAATTAACAATCAGTTAATTTGCTAGACATAAAAAAATCCTTCTAGTATGTAGTATGCCGTAATATTTTCAAAATGTCATGAGGAAAAAGGTATGAATCCATCACAATAGCACTCAGAAAGTGCAAGTCCTATTCAAAGTGGATCACACTTCTTTCTGTGGGTAAATATAATTTAACCATAGAAATAGTGAACCATCCAGCTGTCAATTACTTTGAAATAGCAGAAGCACCCATGTTCAGATAGAAATGTTGCATACAGAAAGCTGTGGTAACAAAAGCAGATGCTTAGGTATAAATCCTGTCTTGTGGGAACTCTATAAAAGAAATTCTTCATCCCTGTGCCTGCAGAGTAAGTCTCCAAGGCAGGTTTTCAGGGATGGTTTGTTACAGGGGTTGTGCCTAGTGGCCAATTAAAGTTAGGATATATAAAATTACAGTATTTTCTTGGAAAACTTATAATCTAAAAAATAAAGAGGATTAACAACTGGAGGGGCATGGGGAGAAAGGAGACAGTTTGCAGAGATACATCTCTAAATCTGCAGTCTTAAACTAAATGCCACTTTTTTTTTTTTTTTACTCTGGTAGTAAGTAGTAGTGGTAGACTATCCTGGGAAAGATTGGCAGGAGGATGGGCCTCTGTGAGAAAGCCATGGGACACTGATGAGATTCTCATGGGAACAGTGTAAACTGAACGTATTTTGGAAGTTTCATAGGAGAGTCCTCTTGGCTTTGGTACTTTTCCTAATACACTGGGGGCCACAGCTAATGATTCTCCTAGAGATACTCTTCATAGGTTCCTATCAGAATGAAGGAAAAAATAGTCTTGAGAGAAAGCTGATAGTTGGTTATCTCTGCCCAACCTTCAAATGTGAAAAGATCTGGGGATAAAAGTGAATAATTTTTGGGTAACATGATCTTTAGCTACTTCTAATTATTATGAGGTTGGAAATTACTAGGAGATTAATTTATTTGCTCATGTCATTTTTCAATAAACTATATAGACCAGAGAGATGGTGACTGAATATAATTATTGATAATATATGTATGCCAGAAATCTGTTTTTATCAAGAAGTTTGAAGTAAACACAGAGTGGTCTTGCACATAAAAGCAAACATAAGAATATTAATGAGATTGCTGAGTCAAGCACTGGGATTTAGGACATTACAAAATTTTGATGGCTTAAGCAATAGCTGTGTCTCCTATTTTTGATCTAAACCATTTACTGAGGTGGCAATTTTCTTTTTTTAGGAATATGGTTATGCAGTTAAGGACTGTTTTATAATGAATGTTTATGGGGAAGAAGGAAAAGATTTTTTTTTAATAAAAAACACTTCAATGTGAAAGGAAATTCACAGCCTGAAGAAAAGTTGTCCTATAGGATGATGCAAGATGAAATATCAGTGGGCTAGTCCAAACTACAGAGATGTAAACTGGTTATTTCTCAGGAGAATCTTATTAAAATGGGAATTATTTTCCTATAGTAAAAGGAAAGTGCTGTGATACCTGTAATAAAGGTGAAGTGTACTTTCCCACTCCAAAAATCCTCATTTACCCAAAGAAGGCAAACTAAATTTTAATAGATAAAGCTAAAACTTTGCATGAGGTACTATATCAGATTGATAGGAGGATTCTGGGGTGATAAGAAGCTTTACTTGGTGTTTGCCAAGGAGATGTTAAGAGGGAAATGACAATAGAAGAGCTCCAAACCTTTGTCTCCCTGTATTTCTTTATTTCTGTTGTTTCTTCTGTGACTTTACTTTGACTCTGGGACCTGTAAAATCCTCAGGCTTGTCTGAGGTCACTTTTTATTCTAGGATAGAAAGTATCTTGCATCACAAACTTACAGGACTGGATGGGAGGACTAGCATCTACAAAGAAAATCTGGTTTAATTAGTCCTTTTGGGGCTCATCACTAAATCATACTGAGACATGGAGTGCTTGCCACTACCAGCAAAGGGTTTTTCCAAGACCCTTCAAGAAAAGGAAACCACCTGTCTGCTCATTTCTGTTTATTGACTGCTATATGGATCTGGTGTTGTAAATTTGGCTCATGTTTCGTGGGCATTGCTGACTTGCCAAACTGTGGTGCCTTCATCCCATGTTGCAGGGAAACTTCTAAATTGGGTTTATTATTAATATTATAACACTGGGACAAAACTAGCATGACTTTTAAGTGAAATTTGATCATTAAAACATGTTATTGAAGAAGAGACTGACTATTTTAGGATGTGTCGGTGAAACAAGAGACAGTACTTTTCTTTTGGTCTCAAATCTGAATGTCAAGAGTCAGCTCCAGTAGCTTATATTCAGTTTTAGAGAAGGAAGAGGCTGTTCATGTGTATGTGAGTAAAGGGAATTTCAGTTCCTGGTATTTTAGAATAATCTATGGCTGTGCTGTTCTATGCTGCATTATCTTGGAGCAAGCGTTGTGCTTGTTGGCTTTCTCTTTCCAAACTGCAGGAAGTCTCTTATTTAGATATTTGCAGCCTTACCTGCATTGTCAGATTTTTTCTCTGAAACTGCTAGAGAAGCAATGCAAGTTGGGAAAGGCCACAGTTTGTGTTTATCATGGCAATTTCATCTGCATCAAGTAGTCTTGTGAGGTACATTTAGCTAGGAAAAAAAAAGCAGGAAACCATATAGTACTACTGAAACTTAGTGAAACGCAGTGCCCCAGATTTTAGAAATTACTTCTGGGAATAATTCTAGTTGATAATTACCATTTTAAAATATCTTTTAAGCCACTATGCTTAATTACCCATGTAAATATGTATTAGAAGTTAAAAGTACCAGAGATGCAGTAAAAATGAAATGGGGAATGTGTTTTTTTGTAGATACAATAAAAATGATTTTGTTCTTTGATGTGTACACAGTGCTAAATGGACATGTAAATAATAGCAACAGCATTTGAATGGCACTGTGTACAGTGCTGCTTTTGCCCCTCCTGGTTTCTGTAGGTCCAGTTTCATGATCAGGATCACATGCGGAAAAGCCTCTTTGCTTTCTGTTTCCTGGGCACATTTGTTTTGAGGCTCCTGAAAGCAGCAGACTGAAGTGGTGGCTGTGTTTAGTAGCATTTCTTTTTCTAGTGTAAGGAGAATGGAATAGACATTTAAAAATGTGTAAGTACTGGAAACTTTGAAACCAGCAGTGTTTGCTCAGGAATAGATTTTTGAATTGAATGTATGTTTAGTTTACTGTAGACTGGGCTCATTAACCTGGCGCTGCAGCTCAGGCTGAAGCCTGCCTTGGTCAGATCTTCACCACAGTGAAAGGCAGAGGCCACTCGTCTGTGTGTTGTGAGAGAAGGACAAATGTTAATATGGTCTGTCATCTACTGAGACCAGATCTCAACTGACACATCATCATGAATTATCTGGGCTTTCTGACCCAAATTTGCTATATTCTCTTTTGGTTCTCTGTGTTGCTCTTCCTATTTTTACTTTGTTTTCCACTCACACCTTCAGAGCAGTTTATCCCATGGCTTCTGAGCACACCTCATTTGAGTTTATGCTGAGATAAAGACCATCAAGCCCAATATTCATGGGGACCTGAACATAGTTACCTGGACCCTAAGGCTGCCATATGAAAATGTATTTTTTTCTGTTTTTTTTTTTTTTTCCCAAGCAAGGGGTTAAATAGTTGTAGGGAAAGCAAAGAGCTATTGAACTTTGTGCTCTTTGAGACAAGATACCAAGCACAATGCAGAAGAGACTTATTATGTTAAAATAACTTGCTTTGGAATAATTACAACAGTGTGTAAACAGGTAGAACTTTCATTGCAGCCTTGTCTTTGCACCGGCATCTTTCCCTAGTCCATTTTTCAATAGTGTCTTTAGCATCCCCCCTGTAGCTTTTATGTGTGTAGATGGCAGAGCATCCAGGGAAACTGGAGCAGTGTTGCAAGGGAGAGCAGTACCCATGGTGTACTTAATATACTTCTGTGGAATGGAGCATTTGGAATATACAGGGGTTGCACTACAGGGATGCAAGCCTAAAGATTGCCCTCCAGTGCCAAGTTAGAGCTGTCCAACTTTGATAGTGTGACACCACATGTCATCACTGCGACTGTCACCTGCCTGAGGCAAGGAGGAATACTGGTCGGGTTTCCAAGAGGATTATCGTCATGGGAGGGTGAACCTTAGCATCTCTCAGTTCACATTCATCATGGAAAGGTCAAAAGAACTCTTCCTTTGAAACAATTTTTAGAGCACTTTAACAGCTCATCTCTGTTACATAAATCCTTAGCAGAGAGGCTGAGCCTCTCCAGTGGAAGAAGGGTGCTGGAGCTGCTCATGTAGTCTCTGTAGCCTCTTCAGCTGCTGTGTGAGAGGGGGATTTTGGTTAAATTGAAACACTTGGGGTTAAGTAACACTTATTCTGCTCCATACCTAATCCCTCCAGTACCAGTTATTATCTTTGCGGCTTTTATATCCGAGGCTTTTAAGAACTCGTTCTGCAGTCCAGGAGAGCTTGTGTCCCCTGTGAACCTGCCCCATCTCTCCCTTCCTTTTGAAATGATGCTTGTTAAGCTATAAATATTCATGGAAAAAAGATTAGGGCACAGTTGAATGTTTTTGTTTGTATTCTAATTAATGAGAAAATTCTCCTTCCCCATGTTCTTATTATAAAAATCTTCAAGATTGTGAGAGTATTAATATTAAACATGCCAAGGGAATGTTATGGGAGCAGGTTACGACTTGGCCGTGTGGACTTACACTTTCATAGTGTTATTACTGTATGCTTGTCTGAAACTGAGTCTTTTAATAAAAACCCTCATGAAAAGACCTGTTTTTCCCAATGTTAATTTGAAATTCTCAGAGAGAAGGAAAAACCCTACAAGAAGTGTCTGACTGTAACTCATAACCAGAGAGGAGAGGGAGGTGAGAGGCAGAGTATGGGTAAAGTATCCAATAACCTTTCAATCCTTTTGCAAAGTGAAAAAGTAGGTAGCAATAAAGATTTCTAAGTCTGATAAAATATCTCCACAGGACCTAATTTCTTTGCAATATTGTGGTTTTACTAAATCAAGGTCAGATGAGAACTAGATTAGCTACATGATTAATGTGTATATTGGGCCTCACATAGCAAAGTCAGCCAGCACACTGAGGACACTTTCATTATAAAGATTGTGCAAATAATCATTGATGTTTAACCGCGCAGTAGATTTGACTGAAACAATGAGGTTATCGCTAAAAAAATTGTCACTCAGTCACTTCAACAGATCTTACTTCACAAGAAACAGCAGCTTGAATGAAAGAGAAGAAAAAAGAAAATCCTAACAGTGCAATGAATGGTCTGAAAACCCTTCAAAAAAGTGTACATAAGTGATTTAACATTTCATGAAACAAAAGCACTGTTTCAGGTTTTTATTGCTGTAAGGCTTGTAGGCAGGAAGTGTAGCAGGCATGCAAAGCCCTTGCTGCTTGTGGTGCAGCAATGAGTTACCCATCAGAGGTGCCAGGTTTGCTGTGCACACTCAGCAGGTCACTTGAGTGTGCCCAAAACATCTTCAATATCTGGAGCAGTTACATTTTGCTCATTGTACTGCAAAGCCTCGTAGATAAAGTAGAATAAGTTTCATTTATAAAATGCTTCTGAAGAAAAATAACAGCAAGATCTAGGTTTGTTAGACTTCATTCTGATTTTTCTTTTTTCTCTTAGATTAAAAAAAAAAATAACCCACAAGTGTTTGAGACAATGTTTAAAATTAAGTTTGTCTTTCTAGGTAACAGTAACGTGGTAAAAGGTATTTGTGTGGAAGCAAGTAATAAAATGTAATTTAATGGTGGTTGTAGTGAAATCTGTATGAGAAAGGAACTCTGCCTGGAAAGGTCTCATAGTATGGAGAACTCAAATTCGTTGCCTCAGTGGGGCCTGGGTATATTCAAGAAGAAATTGTGGTGACAGCTTCCTTTTTGAAAGGGAAAGGAATTCCATTACTCATTTCATCAACTCTGGTAGTGCATAAAAATGTAAACTGTCACTGAGATCTATTCTGTCGTTAATGATGGCCTTGTCTACCAGCCAGATGCCCATTTTACTGGCTACTGTACAAACCATCACTGGAACAGCTGATTAAGTAGATCACAACAACCAAAAGCTAAATTGTGGGAGCATCTTGAATATACAGTTTGCATTTGGTTGGAAAACCACCAAAATAATCCTATTAAAGCAATAAGAAAGAATAATCTAGTCATCTACTGACAACCCAACAGAACCCTGAACTTGCCAACTCAGGCCATCTGCATTATTTACTTTTTAAATAGTTTGTAAGAAGAAAATTGCAGAATTGACAGAGGTGCTGTTGGTAGTAGTACTTGGAAAGGGAGCTGTGTTTGTGCTGCTCTTTGCAGTGGATCAGCTGGGCACAGCATGATGACTTACTTGTATGTAGCATGGACTCCTGAAAAAGGCAAGGTAAATCTTGCTCCTCTGTAGTTTTAAGTGAACTGAGTTGTATAACTGCAGTGTCAATATTTACATTTGGAATAACCATCACAACTATCACTTCTCAAAACTCACTGAAAAGTGAATGCACTTACAACTGTAACCACTACCACCACCACTGTGATGGTCCCATGTCTGTGTACTTTTCACTTGGGGAGGGGAATCCTAATTGAGAACAGAGAAACAGAGAAACGGAGGGCAATTTTTCCTCCAATGAGGACATGAAATAAAAATTAAGCCAGGTAGGGGAGAAGCGCTGTGAAGTAGAACTCTGGCAGCCTGATGTCTGTTTAGGGAAGAGTGTTTAGGAAACTTGTGAACTTTTATTTTGCTATTACCCATTCTAACCAGCTTCTGAAAGATAATGTCTCTGGTTACTCATCTGTAGAACACACTGGGCTTTGGTTTTGGTAGTTTCATTATATTTGTTGAAAAAAGAGAGAAGCCCTCAGAGAATACTTCAACATCTTTTTTCCCACTAGAACAAATGAGCAGCTTGACCAGATGAGAGATTTGTCCATTCAGCCCTGTGCTTTAAATGGCTACTGGATCATGCCTGGGATAAAACAGATTAACTAGGCAAGCTTTTAGTGAGATTTCCTCAGAGGGGTCTGCCAGCCATTAACAATTGGCAGTTTATGTATTCTTTGACCTCAACATATTTTGGTTTTGTATTTAATAGCCTGTTATTTATTTTATAAATTTTTTTAGTTGCTTTCAAATCATGTAAACTAGTAGGAGCTATTATATCCTCTGCTGAGAAGCTCAGGTTACTTAGAGGACTGGTGCAAAACAAGCAAAAACTGCGTATTTGCACTGCTTTGTAAGAAAAAGTGACCAAGTGCATCAGCATAGTCCATCATGCCAAGGATATGTTTTTCCCTCTCACTTCCTTGCTGTCTCCTGTGTATGACAAGACCCCACTTCCTTCAGAACCGAGCTGTTTGTGATGAACTTAATGCAAACACCTGCTTAGACTGTGACCTGAAAACACCATTAGCAGCATTTGGAAGTTACTGGAGTAATATAACAAAGTAGATCCAGTTAATGGAGAAGCTCTTGAGGAAATAAGATGTTCAAGTTGTCCTTTTGAGAAAAGGCGTTTAGGGATTGAAATAATATGTAAATTATTTTATTGGTGCATTAAACAACCTCCTAGAAGTCAAATTGCCATCTCCTATTTCTGAAAGACATTATGACCTTATTGACAAAACCAGACAGAGAGAACTTACCAAGAGAAGAAACTGATGACAACATCTGCATTGCATCGAGAAAACCAAGACAAACACCTGAAAAACTAAATTTGCAATTCAGTTGTTGCCTTTTCTCTTCCTTCCAGGGCTGCTGAGAAACTCTCAGCATTTGAAATGTGGAAATAGACAGACAAAGGGCCCAGAAATGGCTGATCAGAACATCTATTCTCTCTCTGCTTCTTCAGAAGTGGTGTCTTGTTTTGCTGTTTCTTCTGTCTCTTTTCTTATGTCAGTTCTCCAGAACAGGATTAAAATTTTAACAGTAACAAGAGATTAAAAGCTCTTTCACTAATGTATTTTCTTATTTTGCAAAGTAGCTGTTAATACCATCTTTAATATCTATAAGCCTGTCAAGGAAAAGGTTTTTATTATAAATTTTGTAGTGAAAGGGAATATCATTGAAGTACAGCTCATGGTTTGTATTTTATATATTTATCTGTTTCTACATCTTCTGTATATCTTTAGTAAAATTTTACATATCTGTTTTAAGGAAGTGTCTGCCACAGCATTAAGCATGCTTTGTATTTCAAATGCTGGGCTATTTTTAATTGTTTAAAATGGGTGGGGTCTGTGTAAACACCACTGATTTAGGGGTTGAAAGGATAAAAATTTAGATTATTCTTCATGAATATTTGTTCTGGGGATACCTTGTAAAGAAGAATTAATCCCAGTGACGCTCCCTCCATTTCTTAAAGTGTCAAAATTAAAAGAAACAATCAGCTTTAGTCATTTACTGCCACACAGCTAAGCTACCAGTGTAGGTTACTTATTACTGATTTTCAAACAGAAGTTGTAGTTACTTTAGATATATTTGGACCACTCTGTACATGTGGCATCTGTTACCTGGGTCGATCAACCCTTTGGATCCCAGAAGAAACACCTTCAAAATGACATTGTGTTGATTATCCTGATTTTCCTCAGGCCTTTTGACTTAACAGTGTAAGTTACTTACCAAAATATGTGCTGTGCGTTCTTAGTTCAATCTGGGTTCTAGTTCATTGTCTTTGTCCTGTGATGCCCATTGGCCAAGCCTTAGCCATTGGAAAAGCTGTTGGCTTATTCCTGTGGCTTTTAAGATCCTTGCTGGTAGCAGGAACTGGTGGAACCAATGGTGTGGCAGCTCCTGAGGGCACATGGAGATCAGGCTGGCGATTGAAGTGAGGATCTGGGTGAAAGAAGATGAGGTCTAAAATAGAAAATAGATCTGTTACTCACTGAAGGAGATCACAAAACACCTTTGTTTTCAGAGAGAAATACCCTTGGCACTGGACATATCCACTCACCGAGCATTCAGTCCAAGCAAGCTAACAAATCTCAGCATGGTTAAACTATTTCTGATGGGTTTTTTTCCCATAAGATGGAGGTTTGTCTATTTTAAAATCTACTAGAAATATAATATGCAAGATCTCTGTGAAAGGAAACAGAATTTGTCTCAAAGAATAAGACAGAGGAATTTTTAAAATATATTTTAACATTCTGAGAATGTAAAAATTCCTTTTTTTGATGTCTGGACTGTCAATACCAACTCAATATCCATGATAACAACAAGCTAAGCAGAAAGTTGTGCTGCAGTTGTGAGATAATGCTGGCAAAATAATTAACTCCATCAATCAAACTCACAGCAGGATCCTCCAGAAACAGAAAGGTGAGTCTGCAAAAACTGATAAATATTACTCAACAGAAATTCTCAAAGACCCTGCTAGGAGGGATTTTTAAGGAAGTTTTAAAACCCATCTGTCTGGAGACAGTTCTTCCCTGAAGCAAGGGGACACATGAAAGTTAACGTTTTGTTAGTAAACTCTAGTAATGGTATTTGAGTGCATAAGCATCACTTGCATTTATATATATAATTATATATATATAGTTAATGCATTGATATAATACAAACTCTCGTAAATATCATGCATATCTGTTATAGGCACAGGTGCCCCCACACTTCCATTAGTGTTAGTAAATCCAGCATACATGCGTGCTTTGAAATGTTTGTTACTGTGGCACCAATAGTGGAAATCAAGTTTTGCATTGAAAGTTTTTATTTTTTTACTGTCCTCTGTTTTTTTCCTCCATATATAAGTTTTCAGTGAGGAACATAACTGTGTTGTCACGAAGGCTTTCTTTTTTATCTTACCAATAAAAGTCAATGCATTTCTGAACAGTGCCTTAAGCATTTGTTTAGTTTAAAGGAAGGCTTGAAAAAAACTTTGCTTAAGCACTCTCCTAATTGGTACCCTGAAAGAGAGTTGATGCCCAGAATTACAGGGATCTGGACAAGGGCTCAATCCACCACGGCAGAAAATATTTGGCAGTCAAGATATGTGGATGCCTCAAAGCTGTCCATTACCATTGGCATCCAAGAGTTGTTCTGGTGGGGCAAAACTATCTCAGCACTGAAAAGACAGTTGCCTCTTGTCAGTATTGGAGTGTCCTGCTGGCACACCTACATCTCCTGCAGGCTCAGCATCCTACATGGCATTCTAACAAGATGCAGCTCCTCGTGAAACACAGGTCTTGTGCCTCCCTCTTCTCTTGCATTTTGTGTGTGTGAGAGCAGAGAAATGTCTGGCACTTTCCAAGTAATGGCTTCTAAGTTGCAGCAATTATTCACGCAGGGAGAAAGAAAGCTGATGTAAACATTTCATCACAGAAGAATTGAAAGCCTTATTTTTTACACAGGTAGGTGTTGGCTTCAAAACACCTCTCTGGGCCACTGTTTCTTTTGAATTTTTTTCCTACATATTTAATGCCCTTTATGCACATAGGAGTGTATGTACATAGGATTTTATGGCTTTGGGGCTTGCTATTGTAGCCTGAACACCTAGAACTTGGCACAGCAGACCATAAATACTGGTCTGATAAAGCCCTGAGCAGCTTCAAGGAGACTCTTGGAGTAGCAGGTTATGTGCTCCCATAAGGTCCTTTCTAACCCGGACAAATTCACGGTGTAAGAAAAGATGCACACACTTAATCTCAAATAGGAACAGGATTGTAGTTTAATATCTACCTGTTTGTTACCCCTGCATGTAGATTAAATGTCCTCAGCAGCATCTGATACAGACTGACTAAAGGTTTTTGTTGGTAAATTGCACAAGTCAGAACTGGAAAAATGAACCCTTTCTCCTATCTCTCTTTTCTGCTCCTTGGGGGAAAACTGATTGTAATCAGAGCCGAGCTGTAATTATCCAGTGAGACTGAGTTGCTTAGGTCTGTAGCTAAAAACTTTATCCTGTATAAGACACCGCCTGTGTTGGCAGTGGTGCTCAGAGTACACCAAGGATCTCCCCATGGGAGGTTCTGATGGGATTTATCTGCCCCATGGACACCCCTGAGCTTCCCAGCTTGGTCACCTTCCTCATCTGGAAGTCCCTATTGCCTGAAGCAATTTAAAATTAGCTTGGGCATCTTTATATAATAAACTGTAATTTAGATATATTCTGAGCTATAACTTCTCCTTCATACGGTTTGAAAACAGGTGAGGAAGAAACTCTGAAGATGTTTTTTATGAATTTGCAGCAGAGTTTTCCTTTCCCGAGGGGTTCCATCAGAAGTGGATTATATTGTGCCCCTGGTAATCATTGAATAAATACGTTAAAAAGTGCTCGATCATTTTAGCAAGTACCCCCCTGTGGCTTCTGTAATGCCTTGTTTGAATTGTACAAGATGTTCAACATTTTCTATGCCTTATTGGTTTGACCTTTTAAGATCATTTAAAAAGTGTGTGTGATATCATCTGCAGCCAGCAGATAAAGGCTTATGAGTAAAAGGACAATATTTTGTTGGACGATTGCTATATTTAAGAATAGCATAACCTTTGAAGGTCTTGTAAAATAGTAATAAAATTAGTGTATTTTTGTAAAATAGCAGTAAAATTGGTGTATTTTTCTAATATAAAAAAGTAAAAGGCTATGGTTTATAACCTGAACTTGGAAGTTTTTCCACCTAGTCTGATTTTTTTGTTATTTTCTATATCATTAGTCACATGCTGGGCAGTATAAAGGTGTGTTTATAGCAAGATAACTTAGATGCAGGAATATATGAGAAAAATGTCACTTTTCACCTTTAATGTAAATTCTCATAGTATATAATCACACAGCTGTTGGGTGCACGTGAAGGATTTGCACTTTCTTAGAGGAGTCTGGGTGAGGAGGACCATGAAGTAAAAGTGAAAGATTTCGTTATTTAAAATCCCAGCTGGGTAACATAATTATATACAAACGTAACTTTTGTAATTTCATAACTGTTTGGTGTTTTAATGCATTTTTCAGATTGTTTAATTGTAGAAAAGGAATTTGCAGGCTGTGAATGCTCTTGGGTACTACTGACCTCTGAGAGGAGGCTGGAGTGCAGCTGTTGGGCAAATTCTAGGACTGGGTAGCATCTCAGTGTCTTCCTTTGCTTTGACCATGAAAGGTTTATACCTGTGTTGCTGAAATACCCACCCTCACTGAGAAGCTGTGTATTGTTTTATTGAGGGATTCAGAAAACACACTTTTGTATTTTCTGATGCCTCTCCTTCTGAGCACACTTAATTAAAGCTGCAGTGTTGAGTCGTAATAGTAGTTGAGATCACATTGTCCACTTCTGCTGTACGTGCATTTTTCAGATGTGGGTCTGCAAGCCCTTCTGTTTGTAAGCCTTGAGCTATGTTTGGCAAAGGAAGGCTTTGAAAAGCTCAGCTCAAGCAGAGCAGAAGGAGCCTGTTGTGTCAGCTGGGACTGCAAATGCATCCCCTCAATGTGGTGCTGCAGTCAGGCTCGACTGCCTGTAATTACTCCATTAGGGAGACCACTGAGACTATAAAGAGATCCTGGGAGCAGTATTTCCCTCTCTGACTGTGACCTAGGAGCAGAATGACAAAAGTAATATTGTGTGAAATGTGGGCTCTTTTAAACCTGATTGTTTCATTATCCTCCATCAACCTCCACTATTTAAAAAAAAATAAAGTGTAAGCAATAGTAGAAGGCAATATAAAAGGTACCACTGATTGTCAACTTTTTTTTAAAAAGTGGTTTCTACTTTGCTGCTTCTTCTATTATACTGCTTTGCTTCTTCTTCTTTTTTGTTATTCTAAAGATTATTTTAAAATATTTAAAACAGAAAGAAATTTATATGTTCTGCTGTCAGTTTTCTATTTTTCAATCCATTTTGTTCAGTTTGTTTAAAGGACAGCTGGTAGAAATACACTTTGTTTAACCTTAGGCTTAATCTTTTCCCCTTGGGTGGGATTTGAAACCCTTTTGTGCTGGAGTTAATAAATGCTTGCCAGGTGCTAAATAGAATAAAACTAATTTCTGTTTATATGAACATTTTAATTTGAAGAATAAAGGATGTTGTAGTTAATGACATGGTTGAAATTGTTAAAGTTAAGTCTCAGTTTGAGTAATAAAATGTCACTGCATTCTCTAACCTTTTTCTTTATTTTTCAGTGTTTTTTCCCTGCAAAAAAATTACCAGCATGCCTACTATCGCACAAACCTTCTGTCTGAATATTTTATTTAAAAGCACTTACAGTGTGTAGTTTTGTACTCCTCAAAATTAGAAACGTTTTAGGAATGTTTCACTTGAATACTGCATTCATTTTCTTATCTTTCTCAGAACTGGTATTGCAGAGAAATTTGTCACACTGCTGAAAAAATTAACAGTGAAAACCCAAATAATTTTGGACAGATAATGAATTATCTCAGGTGACACAGCTTAACTAGCTTTTTGTTGCTTTGGACATACACAATTACGTGCTTGTTGCTGAGAATGAGACTTGCTATTGCTACCCGTAAAGTGATTTGGGAGGGATTAATGAGTCTCAAAGAGAGTTGCAGAGGGTCTCCATGACCATCCATAATGGAATGAGCTCTGTGGATGAGGCTCTAACGATGGGAAAGTTCTTCCTTCTGTTAGGATTGCGACACCTGAGTGTGTTCTTATCACTGTTGTGGGCTTCAGTAGCCACTCCCTAATGAGAAACATCATGAGGAAAGATGTACTTCCGTAAATAACAGGTTTTTTTAGTAGTTCAGCCACTCAAGGGATAGCTCAGCATTCCTGAAGCTTTTCCTTTGGTATTCCATGAAGAACTTTTCTCTCTGAATCAAAACTTTTGCTGTCTCTGGCAACAAAAGACCAAATGACTTTAAAATACTCAAGTATTAAAATACTTAAGTATTAAAATACTTAAATACTACAAGTGACTTCATCATTTTGCAATTGTTCTCACCCCAGCATTTGCATGCTGCTATGCCAATCTTAAAAATCAAAATCTCATTAGCTCTTAAACCCAGGGAGATCTGGAACCAGGGCACTCATTATTTGCTCCTGTTTCCAAGAGGGGAACACAACTGCATTTTCCAAAACACTTTATCAGCAATATTTCTTGCTCACAATGCATCAGGTGGACACGTTAACCTTTGCTCTTAACAGGAGCACTATATAATTTACGTGATCTGGGCAGCAAAAATGTATCAATGCTAAATGCTTAAAATTTGAATAGTTAATTGACTTATCTTTAACTTGCTTTTAGCTTTTTTAAGGAACATGTAAAACATGGAAGTGCTCGCTTCTTGGATCATTTACAGATTTAAAATAGTTTAAATGATTCTTAATTTCAGCAGGAACTACTGGTTTGTTATTTTACCTGGAGCTAGGAAACATTAAAACAATATCTCCTTTTATACTTCTCACTGCTTTCATCAGTGTGCCTGTAAAGCTGTCATGAAGAGGCTTGAATTCCAGCATCTTTAAGACATTTAATAATTACTTTTTATGCATGATTAAAGATACAGATTTATATTTCTGATCTGGGATTAAACATGCCCTCAGATCGTAGTGGGACACGTCATCCCTGCTGTTTCATCTTTGGCTCTTCTGTCGCAATGGAATTAGGACAAAGCTGGTATCTAAACCAGTGATGGCTCTGGGTAAAAGTAGGTTGTCCTGTTTTTCTTTTTGCGTGAGATTCAAATGAAGATATTCCCTATGAAAACTAATAGCTGTCTTAGAAGTACTAACTATAATGATACCAAAAAGGCATGTGTAAGATCAAAACTGACTTGCTGTATTTTGGCTCTCTCAAACCTCTTCCTCGATCACGGAGCGTGCATCATCTCCCTTTGGTTTGCTTTCCAGATAGAGCTTGCTTTTTGCCCATCCCTAAATCTTGGCATTACTAAAAGCTACAAGTTAAACTACTTTTGCAACAAACTTCATACCCTCTTGCCGCTTCTGAGTGTTGTATCTTATGACATTTCAGGAAGCTTATGATAGTTTATTTTTCTGGAGGAGTCTGTGAAGATTACATTGTCTTCATGTTCTTTCACTTATTAAACCTTTCCCCTCCTCATCTACTTAAAGCTAATACAAACTAACCTTGAAATTAAACTTTAGCCTGGCTCTCCAGGATTTCAGCAGCAGAAATAATTTGAAAAATGACCCAAGACTTGCAAGGAATGGTCAAAGCAGGATTAATTCATTTCTTAATTACAAAGTCCTTTCACCCCAAAAGGAGGCATTATCATTGCTGTCATTCTTGGCCTTGTATGAATTGCTTGGTGGTACTTAGTAACTGTCTTGTAGATGTTAGTGATGCCTATGGATGTGAGGTTACCACTGCTTTGTTTGAGGATGAGGTGTTCAGTGGCTTGGCCTTGTGAGTGTTGGCAGGAATGAAGATGCAGTTGAAATGTCTGCCAGAACAGCCCCTTAATTCCAGTTTATTGCTGCTAGTTATAGTTTAATTATGTTTTTATTTATGAATGGCATAATAAAGACTTCAGTGGATTTGAGATTACCCGGAGTGTTAATGGGTGGTGGTCCCTTTCCTCCTCACTTAGCTCCATCCTGTGTAACATATCCGTGTGTGATTTATGGGTGTCTAATGGAGCATTTGTTTGGGTGTGCTGGCTGTTCCAGTATTGGATCTGTCCCTGGAGAACATTATCTCCAGATAAAGACATAACAGCCATCAATGAAATCAGATTAGCTTGTAAAGGTTTATTTAAAAAGGGAATTGGAATTGTGATTATTAATTTATAATTTAATTCCCCATTTACCCAAATGCATCTCACAGACTTTAAATGAGATTCTAGGAAACACTGATCAACATCAAACAGGAGCAAATACGCAAAATTTTGTCTTCTGAAAAATCACAATGGATTAATTTATGAACTGTTCAGGTGATTTAAATGTTTTGCCAATTTTTGGGCAGAAGATTACATTTGGAGCTGTGCCATATCCTGGCACGTGAGCTGTACCTCTATCACAGGCTGTGATAGAGCCCTGGGACAAACCTGGTATCCTCAGGCTGCTTGGAGCACCTTTAATTTAAAAAGTGGATGCCTGCTTGGGCATTCAGTAATCGCCTAGGAGAGATTGTCATCTTTCATTACTGCATTAACCTTTAGAACTGACAACAGTGTGCCAGCTCGCAATAATTGAGCACAGGTCCATGAAAATTAGTTTCTTACCTTGTGATTGTGCATATGGTCAGGTTGTTCACTCACTGGGGTTATTTTGTGAGTGACATTCCTTTCTTGCTAAATTTTAGCTTAATTTTTTAATTGCTGGTTTAGACTGTTGTCTCCTTAAAATACCTATCCTGGAGCTGGAAGAGGAAGAATGGGAGAAACATTTCTGTCTCCTTTGAAACTTGTAACTTGCAGCTGTTACAGCACTGCATTTCTGGAATTTGATAGAGCATGAATTCGAGGCAATTCCTATTGTGTTTTGAGGGAAGGAACAAGTGTTTGGGACATTGTACATTCTGAAATAAAACCTCTGATTTTGTATTTCACACAATCTGTCCTTCCTTGCCAATGCTTCAGCCCAAACTCCCCTTATCTAACAAGCTAGAATTTCTTTTTGTGGTATAATATTCAGAAGTCCCAAATATTTATCATTTAATGGAAATTAGGCATGTGTAATGTCCATACTAATGGGGTATTTGTGTTGCTTCAATAACTAGATTTTAATTAGAAGTTACACTGAAGGTCTGATTAGAAAGCAGAGCCCTTCTAGGGATCAATTCTCAGTCAAATTCAGATGATGTAAATGTAACTGCAAAGTTATATATTTGTTAATCAGTGTGAACAACTTGCTCTGTGTGAAAGAAGCCTTAGAGAGGTAATTTTGCACCCTGAGCACGTTTCTTGTCTGAAGCACATGTTATTAAACGCTGTTTTCAAATTGCATAACAAGCTTTAGACTTCTGCTCTTGAGGGCAGATCTACCATTTCCAGTTACATATTCTAGCACTTTCTTAATTTCTGATAAAATATATGTGGGGTAGGTTGTTTTACTATAATTTCTCTTGCTTTATAACTTGCTAATTGTAAATCACACCATACTCCACTTGTAAAGAAGCTGTGCATACTCTAAGTGCTGAAAAGGATGCTGAGAGTAATTTATTTAAGGGACTAATATCTAACCATATCACTTCCAGTCACTTAAGCAGCTGAATAGAGCCCAAATATTCTTTTCTTCAGCTGGAAACTATTTCCATTATGTCACTTAAAATCGAGGGGTTGGAAAATTGCACACTATAAGGTTTTTTGGGTTTTTTTTCTGAAAAGCTACTGTTTGTTTATTTATTGTGGTGCTGATAGATGGCCAAGACACTTAAGGGGTAATCAGGCAATTTCCAAAGTACTTATCGAGAGAATTAGAGGCAAGTTGAAACTGCAGCAGGATGAATTCATTCCTATTAAACTAAATTGTCTTAAACTAACGAGGTAGAGAGAATATGACTTGTGTCCAGCCTGTGGTGAAGATTTTTCCCTCATTCAAGTAGAGAGATTAATGATTTGTCTATATATGCAAATGTCCCAAAATAACTGTTCTGTAATATTTTTCTGAATAGTTGCATTGACACATATTTCTCACACAGGCAGTCATACTCTAGAAAAAAAAGATGGGATGTTTTAATGGAGAAGTGTTGCTAATCTGTCTGTGACTTCATGGAGTTTTATTCCAAAATAATTCTTCATATTGACTATCAAGTACTGTAAAGCTTAAGGAGTCTAAGGACTCTCATAGTTTATGCACAGTTTTATAGAGCCTGAGGCAGGAAGGATCCACAAAGTCACCAAGCCTGCTGTAGCATGTGTGAAAGTCCTTTACATGTCAGTGTTATCCTTGTGATTTATTGGTTTCACGTGTAGCTAACACAGGTTTGGTTTTAAAGATGAATCTTCTACGATGGTGCTCAGCTTCTGTAAATTTATAGTATGGAAAAATTGCAATGCAGTTGCATTTCACCAGAACAACAGTCTAAATATGTTTGCCCTCATTCCTCCCCAAATGTCCCATAGCTTAGTTTTCCTGATGGAGAAGCAGTGATGAGGTAGAGAAACACAACTGCTCACTTAGTGCTTTTTTTTGATGAGGTACTTGATTACCAATTTGCATAACAAGCAATTTAGTTTGTCATTGTAATCCCTGGCAGTTTTGATGACCATCTTTGTAAATGTAAAATTGTATTTGCAGTTCCAGTGAAACTGGAATGGTGCAAGTTTGTACAGTATGGAAATATGTCCTTTGACAGATTTCTTGTCAGAATGCCTTCAGATGATGTGATGTTGACCAGTTGAAACTTGCCTGGTTATTTTACCAAGTGTAATTTACCTGGATTCTACCTGGAAGAAGGATTTTGTGGAGAAATTATCATGCATATACAGCAGCTTTTTATATTCTCAATTTTCCTGTTGCTAATCAACTCCTGTTGCCTCCAGTTAAATGTATTTCTTTCCTAATTCCCTATGCATATCTTTTATGAGCTCTCAATCTCTCATGCTTGTTTCCACAAGAGATTTCTGACAGTTGGAAAGAGTTTGAGGGCCAAATGCAGTTTTCCCAAGCTTGTAAACAGGTTTTTCTATCTTCAGATCTGTCAATATACATTACAGAGCCTATAAATGCAAATATTGTTAATGAAAGTTCAATATTGCCCAGATGCTTTATGCTAAAGCAGTCATACTACTTCTGATTAATCACTTAATTAGATAGCTGATGCTTCCAATACTTTTGATGAATATTCTGGCTTTTAGATCAATATTGCATTTTCCAATTTCTTCTGGGATCTGGGCTGCTACAAGTGACAGTACATGTGTGCTAGCTCTGAGCATGTTATTAATCTTTATTTACAAATTAGCATGGTTTTCTTTCAGTTTTGCTTAGATCTGTGAGGGTTCAGTGAGTATTTGGTATTGTCAGTATCTCTGCAAATTCTCAGTTTTGTTTCATGTTGTAGATTGCAAAAGCAACTCAAACTACTGAATTCTCACTGAACTTGTGTCCTGTCTATCACTTAGGGCTGTGCCAAAGTAAGAAGTGCCATTGGTCTGGGAAGGGGCACTCACATCAGATGCTTGACATACAGTGCTGATATCTTGCTATTAAAAGTATTTACTGATGGACTAGTTGTGTGAAAGATGAAATACGTGATAATTTAGAACTGATTATGAGGTGTTTGACTCTCCTTGGTGTTGGTTTTACTGTGTCTTCATTTACTTGGCTGAAAACTTTTCTGTGATGGCATTTCTGAAAACATAACCAAAAATGATGCTGAAAGAGTAAGGGTCTAATGTAGAGCTCATGAAAGGGAAGTCACCAGCTTTCAGTGGTGTTTACATTTTTGGTGTGACATATCTGAGGCAGAAAATAGGAAGTATTAAGTTTTAATGTGAAAAAAATCTTAAAATAGAAACCCTTCTTTTAATCAGACTTAGTTAGGAGTTTGACTACTTTTCCCATGTATTAAATGTGAATTGAAGGACTTTTTAATCCTGATGCTAAAGTAAAAGATGTCTCTTTGCCCTTGTCCTGTCACTAGGGTAGGGACTGAATATTTTAATGAAAAAGATAAACCAGGAGCTCAACAAGGTCTCTGTTGTTACAGGGTCTGAAATGGTCATGGAGAGCTCCTTAAAGCAGTGTGTCCTCTCTCAAGGATGATCTCTCAATTTAGGGCACAACTGTGGTTTGTATCTCCTAGTTGGAAAAGGAATGTACCTATAGAAGTCACAAATGGGATAATGAACATTTACAAAGAAACTTTCAAATTTGAAAGAACCTATAGGCAGAAAATTTTAGTGGCTCTTAATTTAAGAATCAATTAAAATATCAGTACCTATAATTACTGGGACCTGTGTGTCTTTGCATAGGGTGTTAAATGCAGCCAATACCTTGTCTATGTTTTACTCTAATTAGATCTATTTAAATATAAAAATGATATTTTGGTTTTGAGAGCAGTTACTGCATTTCTACCTTGAATAACCATTGACTAATTGGCAAAGTGGGAATATTCAGAAAAAAGCAGGTTTTTCTGCTTTGTGATGGTGTGATGGCATGAGGTTTTCTGTAATTGCCATCCTACAGGTACTAGTCAGGAAAAAGTTTACATCTGGAAAATTAATTGTGTTGAATTCAATAAATCCTACATTTTAACTACTACCAGATCCTGGTGCAAGAAACACTTTCTCCTGTGCATGAGTGCCACAAATAAATAGGATTTGTTGTGGGCAAATACTTTTCATCTTTTTTGTAAGGGAAACAGAACGCATGTGTGGTCTTTAGCACTGAAATAAGACTAACTTTACTAATGACTAAATAATCAAACTACTTTCTGTAGGACATTAGTTTTCCAGAAATTGCCCATGGTTTAGGGGCTGTGGAAGCAGTTTTGAATGGTGATGCTGTGTGCTGCTACGCTCTTACCCGTCACGAATTTCTGCAGAAAAGGGCACTCAATCATCATTATGAAAATCTTTCAATTAATCATAGTGACTTGTGAATTTTAGGAAAAGTGGGATTGCTCATTCTTTAAAAGGCACACTGTTAGGATGGCATTCATCTCAGTTACTTTCAGCTGTCTGAAAGTGGTATCATTAGTTTAAGGTAGTTGCCTGGGCTCCCTCTGTGTTTAAGACAGAAAATCAGGCATTTTAAGAAGCAGATTTGGTCAACCTAAGGAATTGATCTACTGAACAAAATGTCATCCGGTGTCCATCAGCCTCCACTGAATGCAGAGAGTGCCTTGATGATTAACTTTGACTGTACCCCCAACCTGGTATGACCAATACCAGGTTAGATGTGTCCTTCTTTTCAGAGTCTGAAATCTCCATGTTAGTAAATTTTATAATTTTCTACCTTCAGTGAAGGAATTTCAGGATTCTTGTTTAACTGAGATAATCACATGCCTTCCTGTAATTTTGAACTTGAATGCCACTTTGCCCATCAACCTCACAAAACTTCTAAATTGCAATGTATCAAATAATGACAATAAAAAAAAGTTAGGTGAAAATAGAATTTTCTGTAAATATTGCTGCCGAAGAAATTTATTTTCAAGTATTAGCAAAACTCAGTACTTTGGAGCCAATTCTCAGCTTATTGAATTTGTGTACATTTTATTTGTTTAATATGGTTAATACTCACTTTGCTTCAGTATGGCATTAGAGGCATGTACATACATTATTAATGGTAGGAAAATGGTCTTTGAGGCGGGAGAGCTTAAAAAGAAAGAGAAACAGTGAGGAAAGGAAAAGGAAAACCTGAGTGGAAAGCAGTAGGGATGAAATGAAGCTTTAGAAGTAGATAATATATGTTAACTTATCTAGACATCTCAGTGAGAATGGATTTTAGTAGTAATCTAGACAAATAAAACCTGGAAGGAATGCTGCAAGTTTGGTGGATGAGAAAACATCAGTTGCGTGCACCTACTTTGAGCTAATGAGAACAGGGTAAGGAAAAATTTCGAATGTTGAAATATTGTAGAGGAGAGTTGTTTCAGCAGCACATTAAAATGCAGATTCTGAAGGTTATTGAAAATACCTAGATTTCATGGGTAGTTGTGCGCAAGGATGCCTAAATTAGCAAATGTTGTTAACTGGTGTCTGAAGGCAAAAGAAATGTGTGCATGACTTTATACTTGCTGATCTATGCCTTTCCGCAAATATTATATAAAAGCCATACTTGACTGTCACATCCAGAAGCAGCTGTATTACTCCAAGTGTGTGTTTCTGTAACTTCATTATTATAGTATTGGATGGTTATGCCTCCTCCCTCCCTTTAAAGACAAATCTATGGCTGATTCCAAATTCAAGAAGTAGCTAAATTACATGTGTCCTGTGTGTGGAATAATGGCGTGATGATGCCTTTCCCACAGATCCTGCCTGTGTTTCTACTACAGTTATTGGCTTTGCATTTGCGTTTGTTGTGTGAGCCAGCCAGTGGTCTGGTGTAGAGCCCCAGAAGAAGCCAAAGAGGTAGTGACTGGACTTCCAGATGCCAGTTTTATACTAATCCTTTGGCTTTTTAAGGCTCATTACAGACTGTGGATAACTGGGAGCAATGATTCTGTAGCAAACAGCATAACTGGATGCTAATAATTTACTAGAACTTTGTAAATAAATACAATTGAATAACTCCACTGTCCCAGCTGAACCTGTCCAGTCAGCTCCTTTTTGGTTTTGTAGAGAAGCCAGAACAAATTTCCCAGTTCCACTCTGTCAATTTAAGCCCATATTCCTTCTTTTACCCTTCTTCATGCACACTGAAATTTACAACTTCAAAATTATTGCAATAGATATTCTGCTCTTCGTTCACTGGGAGATTGCAAATGCAGCATTTTCAGCCATGCATATCTCTGAACTTTCGTCTTTAAGCACATCCACAGCTGGCAGTTTCATGCAAATGCATATTTAGATCCTGATTGCATTTTAATTGAGGCAGAAGCCAAGGTGAATGTTTTTGTCCACTCAGAACAAACAATAATATATTGGTGGGTTCCAAAGGTACAATATAAGCAAAACCAATACTTACACTGGTAATCAAAACATCCAAAACAAGGTACCCAGCAAAGGACACAGAGAAAGAAATTAAGGAAAAGCGAAAAAGTTTTCTTAATTTGAAATATGTAATGTCGATCTGGCTTTTGTATTTTTACTAAAAATCTTCCCACTGTAATGTTTGCGTATAGGTATGTAATGAGGAGGGAGGATTAGTTATGGGGGAGGGAACGTGGGACTTTGAGCTCTTTTAAAAAATGGGTTTATAATTGGACCAATGATCACAACCAGAATGTTGGGAATTTACCTGCAGATCTGACAAAAAGTTTTCTGATTCACTTGATAAATTCAGCCAGTTTCTGTGCACCTTATTTGCTTCTCTGAAAAAAAAAGGTAAGGTTTAACATCCTAATCAGCAGACTGAATAATAATAATAATAATAATAATAACAACAACAATAATAACAATAATAATAATATTTTTTATTGCTGCTAAACATATTGACAGGAAATAAGCCTTGTTTACAAAAGACATGCCCACTAATAAATCCTGGAAAATATAAATTCGTCAGGAAATGGACAGCCTCTAAATTTAGATGAACTTGAAATATCAGTCCTTCTGAACACAGAATTCAGACAATAAGCAAGGCATGCTGAAAGGAATACTGGAACATATGCAATAGCTATTTAAAATCAATTTTTAGGAGATAGGTATAATTTTGTTTTTTTTCTTACATACGTGTTCAAGTATATTTGAATCGAATCTGTACAATAGCTTGCTTGTTGCCAGCTATTTCTTTTCTATAATCTGAGAAATAACTGGCCAGCAAGTTGTGGCCTCTGTTACCAATTAACCTGTAATTCTTTGCCGATTGAATCCTTTGGTTTTATGCTGCCTATTTATGAAACAGCTCAGTGGCTTATTGATTTTCATAATGACTTCAATTATGAAGAAAAGTCCACATATTTGTGAAGTATCTAAATATCAAACAATACTTCTGTTGCCCTGAAAACACTCTAGTCTTTTTCTAAGGTTATATTGGGCTATTTCAATACCAGTGCCTTGTGTGTTTCTGAAAATAATGGTGTTGCTTTGCAGTGTCTGACAAAAATGCACCCCAGAATACAGGGGTACTCCATGCTTGTTATCTAGAATATCTTGGATTGTCTTCCCAATCCATCTTTAATTTTTTTCTTTGTGTCTGGTGTGTGTTAAAAGACTGTTCATTTAAAATCAGTGGTAGTTGTGTGCTACAGAACCATCAAGCAGAATATGAATAACTTATTTGAATCAATGTTTTTTTCTGTCTTTCTTGTAACAATCATTTCCTCTGCAAGCACAACTCATGGTAACAAAGGATTTGCTGCTCTGTGAAACTACCTCAATGATCTCTGTAAAATCTGTATCTCGATCAGAAGGGGAGGTTGTCCTTCAGTAATTTATACAAATGATACACTATCATTTGATTACTCATATATTTAATATGCTTTTTTGATCTGCCAGCGCTGATCAGATATTCACGCCGTGGCAACGGTCTTTTAATAATGAATTCATTCTCATGCCCGTGAAGCAGTAATCACAGGGACCTGTCTTTTAATAATTGCTAATTAATATAAGTACATATTCAGTCTTTGCTTTCATCATAATCATTGTGTGACACTTGGCATAAAAGAAAATATCATGTGGAATAAATTGAATTTCTTCATCTTGATGTGACTCAGGACTAGGAAATGCCCAAGCAGATGTTGACATAAATGCAAAACAAAATGTTACTAGCAAATTCTCTATTTAATATCCAGAGAGTTGTCCTCATTTCCTGATTTCTGTACTATGTTATGGTTAGGGTACATTTAGCTTTGAAATCTTAGCCATGCAAGAAAACAGGTGAGGGAGAGGAGGAAGATGAAAGGAGAAAGAGTTTGCTCCTTTCTGGGAAAATTATTCTATGTTTCTAGGGGCTGACAGTGAGACCTGGCAAATACGTGTGTGAAAGAGCTCATTAGGTAGCAATAAATGGACTTGGCCTTGAATCAGAGTATAAACACCAGCAATGTTTATACTCTGAGATGTTTTAGAAATATGTAGAAGTCCATTCCATTTCTAGTACATTTGCATAGAAGTTGAGAATTTTTTTGCTGTATGTTGTTCTGTGGGCATTTTTCTACTGTGCATCATAGACACATAATGGTAAAGCCATTGCTACTTCAAAATGTGCTTCAGATATCAAACTGTTGTAGAGGTGCAACGACAAGCCAGAAACAAAGACTCGAGGTCATAATTTACTATACCTAATGCTGTTGGATTCTTCTGCCATCTTTAATCCCCAACTGCAAATGCGATGACTCTCCTCTTCATGGCTATATTGGAGTGCTTCTTGTGGCAACAGCTGAGGTTCTAATACCTTTGTACTTTATAGGAAAAAGTTTATAGGAAAAAAGAAAAGCTCTAACCCATAGACAACAACTCCTCACTTCTGGACTTCCCATTGCCAGTGAAAATCTGGAGGCTCTGTCAGGGGGATGGCAGTATGACTTGGAGTGTTTATTCTCTTAATTAATACCCTTCGATACCAAGTCGTGGGCTGACAGATGACTCTGCAGCTGATGGTAGTCATTTGCAGGAGTACTCCTTCTACAGCAGACATGGTTTAATTAGCAATCAAGTCTTTAGAGATGTCATCTTCATTAAGCATTAGCTCTTAGTAAAGTATGCTATGTACGAAGGAGGTGCTTGGAGCTGTGCTGGTACTCATATACTTCAGTGAAGGAGATGCCTCTTCCATTGTTCCTTTAATTGTCGAGTAAGGACAGTCTGGCTTTTGGGTTCTCTTCATGAGACAAATCACTGTTATTGTATAAACCTGGTTCCCATTAGGAATATTTACTCCAGATATATCCCAAATGAAAATATTCCAGAAAATCTCCAGAGAGCAGCTTCTGTATGAACCTCTGATGTGCCATTAAAAACCAGTAGAATCTTGGAATGGTTTGGGTTGGAAAGGACCCTAAACATCATCCAGTTCCAACACCCTGCCATGGGCAGGGACACCTTCCACTAGAGCAGGTTGCTCAAAGCTCCATCCAGCCTGGCCTCCGATGCTTCCTGGGATGGGGCAGGCACAGCTTCTCTGGGCAACCTGTGCCAGGGCCTACCACCCTCACAGCGAAGGATTTCTTCCTAATATCTAATCTCCACCTATTCTCTTTCGGTTTGAAGCCATTCCCCTTTGTCCTGTGACTCCATGCTCTTGTAATAACTCCCCCTTCATCTTTCTTGTAGGCTCCCTTCAGACATTGGAAACTCCCAGTCAGGACACCCCAGGACCTTCCCTTCAAACAACTTGTATGGGAGCTTCTCAGTAGAGACTTTTCCATAGAGATGCTGCAGATATTCCTGATATTTTATAATAATCCATCCTTACATGACTTGATTCTCTCATTTTACACAGAAAAAATTGAAATGTCTTTATAAGTCCCCTTGGTGTACACTGTTGTTAAATTCTTGCATTTTTTTGTAGTACGCATTATCAGGCATAAACAAACATTACAACAATTTGCCAGACAATCATAAAATGATTCTACACTGTGCAATGTTTTAAACTTTGAGAAGGAAATTAATTTGCATACATCCCTGGTGCATTATAAAGGATTACCTAAAGCTATTTCTGTGTAATGTAATTCTTTTAGCTCATTTTCGTGTTGGGGCAAATCCAGGCTTGAATAAATTGCTCCCTGCAAATAACCTGCTCGAATCTAGTTGTGGGAATGACTCTTAAAAGAATTTTCAATAGAGAACTAATTTTCTTAAAGCACCCAACATTATGTATAAGGTTTTCCTCTATTTGCTTGGCATATCTTTAGTCCCTTATAATGTTTGTTTATGCTGAAACTGTTTTTTCACACTTTGTCTTCTCAGAAACACACTGGAAGAAAAAGTCTGAGCCAGGTATTTAGAGCTGTGTTTGAATCACTTGTGACCATTTGGTGGTTGCTTGTCTTAGAAATGTCTCTATTTGGCAGGTATAGGCTTAGTTATCAGAAAATGGCATCTTTAAAAAAATCTCCAGTTGAGAAGAGTGTGTGTTACCAATACTGTGTATTTTTGGGAGTTAAGTGCTCTTTCCTACTCTGATTAATTAAATGGTAGGTGATAGATCAATAATCTTCACAGTTTTATCAGACTTCATGAAATATTGAGGACAGAAAGGTTCATATTCTTTGCCATAAAGTACTAATCAATGATTGGTGTATAACTTTATTTTTTACCCCTTGAATGTACAGCGTACATGGTTTGAGGAAAATGAAAGGAAACACATTTCTCTGATAACCCTATTTTCAGATACCTATACATAGATAAATGCTACAAGAAATTTCCAATACAGCATCTCCCAACCTTTTCAAAGCAACCACCTTCTCTTTTCCTTTCCCTTGAATCTCTTCTGCTCAGCTCTCCTGCACCTGTGACATGTGCCTGGCTGGCTGGTAACTGCTGGGAACCAAGCCACAAACCCCAAAACACCTCAGCAAGGCAGCCAGGCAAGGCTATAGCCTGTCATTGCACAGGTTGGAAAAAAAGATTAAAAAAACCACTGGTGCTCACAGAGGTTATAGAGGACAGCCAAAACCATCCCCCAGCTGTATCCAGGGAATACTGCTGTTTTATGAAGGGCTGCCAAGTGAGGGGGAAATAATTTCAGAGGAGTTGTTTTCACTGTGTACTAGCGAAATGCCAGTTAATAGCTAGAGTTGATTTAGACTCTGTTGCATATGTATTCTTTCAACAATTTGGTTTTATGATACTTGTAGATCCCCACTTCTTATATATTCTTATATATGTAAGAAATATATGCAAAAACTATTTCTTACTCCATGCGCTCATATAACAAAATTTATGTTTCTTCATAAAATTAGACATTTATTATGGCAAACATAATGAAGGAGATAGTCATGTATGTTAATGGTGGCTCTGTTTATTTTACTTGGTAGTGATTAATTGTCTTTTATTTTGGGTTTTAATGTGTCAGTGTTTTAAAGTAATTTAATCTATTTAATATGGAAATATAAAGTGCCATTTTAGAACCAGCAGAATTACCTCTTTTAATTCACATTTTCCCACTGGGAAATGAAGTTTATCAAAACTTACTTTTCCAAATAAAGGGGATGGATTTAATTAAAAGTACTTTAAATGATTGCAATGAAATTGCTTTTCTGATTCTTAAATGAAAGTGAATCTCTTATATTTGAGCTGAGATGAATGTCATGATTTCCATCTCCAAACAGTGATATATTGCATCAGTGAAGCCAAATCTCAGAGTACTGTGAGCATTTCCCAGTAATGCCACTAACTCTGCACTTTGGTCTGTATCTTCCCTAAGTACTAACATCCACACCAGGGAATCTCTGCTGGTTGTAGAACTGTTGTGCTGCATCCTGGGGGTCCCATTGGCACTCATGCTCTGACTTTACTGGTTCCAGCTCGTTGTATGACAGTCACTATTACTGGAGATGTATTAAGAAACATCCAAGTGACTTACCAGTCAACAGACTAAGAGCTTTAAAGGGGATTGGAGCCTTGGAGCAGTGGCTTTGGCTGGCAGATCTGAAATTGAGCCTTCCCAAAAACGCATTGCCTTGGGAAGAAGGCAAAGGACAGAACACGAGTACAGAGCATCAGAGTGTTTGGGGGCAAATGGTTTACTCGTTCAAATTCTCCTTTCCTGGGGCAGCTCTGCTGTGCTTTAGAGAGGGTTTTTTTTTTAAAACTGGCTGACATTTTTCTTCAATAAATTGAGAATTAGACTCCTTGAACTTGAAGTCTGTATGGCTTGTGAGGCTGTGAACACATTGTAATAGACTGTGTCTCTGAAGAACAAATCTTAGGGAAAAATACTAAGTTCTATAATCTGTGCCACATGTAGTTTATACTAGACTGAGATGCCTCTGGTTCTGCTGCTGTGCAGGATTTGCTGAGCTCTGAGGTATGCCTCATCAAATTCCTGTGACATTCAAATCACTACTGTAATCACCTGCTGCTTTCCCAATAAGCTGACCAAAGTAAATGTCATTTGTTCCACTGTGTGCCTCTACTGTGCCTCAAACATAATACTTATTTTCACCACGGAACATTTTTTCCTTTATCATTCATAGGCAGTGATTAATATTGTGGTGGTTTTTTTTTATTTGCCTCTTTTTTGCCCTTTATCTTTACCCAAAATATTTTAGCATTTGACTTTCACAAGATGCCTTTAGTCCAGTTTTTAAATGTATTTATGTTCTGCTGTGAACCTCTCCCTGCTTTTCCTTCTGACAGATGTGGAACATCATCTCTGAGCCAGGTGATAGTCATGTCTCACTCACAGTGATAACTAATTTTTCAGGAGAAGGTTCACCTGCTGACAGCAATCCCTTTCATCTCACTGCACCAGTTACCACCCCTTCTTTTATAATTCCCTTGACTCAGCCTTTAAAGGTGAGAAGATGTCCAAGATATAGAAATGCTTATGTCTGCTCAGCAAGGGGTGTAGTTCTTTCTTTAACTTGCTCTCGCATATACAGTGGTTTTTTTCAGTGCTTTATTTTTAAAATTCATGTTAAATGCAATATAAATTTATTTACTTCATGTTAAATTGTATGATGACTCTTCAGGAAACAGCACACAACCCAACTGGTCTATAATTCCAAAATGGATGGTCTTTCAGTGGAACAAACGCGATACAATGAGCCAGGACTGATAAAAAGAATCGGATCTAAGGAGTACTTTTCTAAGAGCTGGGAAAATAAATGTCTGGTATGTAGTTTAAATATTTATCCTTTCTCATTAAAATGAAGCTGAGAGTAAACACTGGGTACAGTTGGTTTTGAGTTGTAACCAGTATACATATATTCAAGGATATTTTGTGTGAAACTAACTGATCTAGAAGTCATATCTGCCAAAAAGCTGGGTATCAAAAGCAGAATAACTTCTGATTTCACTTGCTGCTTTCAAACTTTAGAATGGAAATTTTTCAGTGGTGTGTATTTCCCATCTGCTTGTTATTCCTTTGAAGGGGGCATAAGGGCATTTTTTTTGTTGTTTTTAATGGAATATGCACCCATACATCCTTAAGAAAAGGAGCTATAACCTAAGCCATAGCTTGATTGATGAACTCCAGGATTCATCTCTGCACATGTTACTTGCACAGAGAAATCGGGTGCTGTGATGCTGATATGTCCAGACTTGGAGTCACTTGCAGTTACAGATGGAATAAGCAAAAGAAAATGGACTGTTTGGCTCTGTTTTATGGAATAAGTATGGAGCATCTACGAAAATCAGTCATGAAACTCATCATTCTTTTGTACTCCCACTTTATGTATATTTTTAGTAGTAACTTTGAATTCTTTATTCTTTTTGATTTGACAGCATTTTAAGATTACTTAAACATTTTCTGCTTTAACTTTTAAACTCATTACTTTTAGCTGCATATTGACTTTTTTTTTGAGAAATGTGTTCTTGAATGGCTGCCAATAAAACCTTTCTCCTAGATGCCATTTTTGTCATCAGTTATTGTTCCCTCATCACCCTGGACAGAAAAACAACTGTAGTTATCCCATCACCATTTGTGCTGGGGTTCTGACCTACTAATAGAATGTCTTTCAAAAAATATTCTTAACGCAGCTGATGTATTTCTTTTTGAAATTTCACAGGGTGATTTCTCCCTCAGATTTTTTCCCCCTAGATAGTGTATATCCCTAGGGAGCTTGTGACCTGCCTTATTTTAGTGGAGCTTAATTTTTTTCTCTGTTCTATTGATTTAATAATTTCAACACTTTCTTTACTTTTTGCCTGTTTGGAGGGTTAGGGAAAGAGAGAAGAAAATGTACTGTGTTCAGTCAGTCTATTCCTTAGCATTAAAGATGTCTCTGGCAGTGTCCTTTATGCTTCCCTGTGCCCAAGTTAGTTTAGGTAATGTGTGCTGCTTCTGATGTGTTTCAAGTGTGTGTTCTGGTTTCTTTAGTTTCTAGTGTACAGCTGAATATATCAACAACATCAGTTGAAACCTATGTAATATGACAAAAAAATGCTGTTAATCTCTATCCTAACTTTTGCTTTTCACCAGTTTCACAAATTACTCTGGACATTGATTAATCTGAATACCTTCCATTAAAAATAATTTAATTTAACGCTGATGGATTTTCTTATTCTTTACTCTTTGTTATGATTCACAGCCTGCCTATCTTCTCATGTAACTGTTTCCATGTAGTAAGGCAGTGGCAAAAGGCCTATGGATGCTTCAATTCATTTTGTGCAAGACTTGTTATTCCTCACAACCTCACCTTCTATTTTTTTTTTTTTTTTCTGTAAGATTCCCTCTTGGTCAGTTTGTCTTCTATTAGTAATTTTGAATTATTTTGGATAGAAAGAAAAAGAATGAGCAAGATGAGGGGATTGAAAGCAGCTCTGATTACTGGTCAGGGAAAAAGGCTTCTTTTTTTTTTTTTAATAGCAGAATCTGTATCTGCATGTGAAAGAAATAAAGGTCTTGAGAGCAGTGAGAGCAAAACAGAATGAGTAGAAGTGCCATTACAGAAATGTTAAATTGATAATACCAGAGCCAATGGAAATGTAACACTTGTGTATTTCTCCAGAATGCTGTGTTTTGAAACACTCTCCATACACTTGGGTGAAGGGGAGGTCAGGTTTACATCACATGCTCCTTTCTTTGTGAATGAAACATCTGGGTGGATTTCCTCCCTCATCCAGGATCTTGAATGTCACAAGACTGACCCAAAGATTATGTCTGATACAGACTTGAGTCTTCAGAGTTGGGCAGCAGGGACTATTTCTTGGCACCAATTCACTGCTGAAGCTGGTAAGGAGGTATTTGCCCCTAAGTTCTTCCTTTTTATAGAGTAAAATATTACTTCTCTGTGACTGATGCACAAAATAAATCATTCTAATAATGCACAGTCCCTCCAATTGTTTGCTGATCATGCAGGAATAGAGGCAGCCAAAGAGCAATAGATGAATTTGGCCAGTGCTCTAGTTGATGAAAAGTACCTTGGCATAGATGATTCCCCCTGATCCTCCTTTCCCACTTTACACTCTTTATCCTTAGTATGGCTCCACACTATAGATGCGGTATCCTGAGCAGTGGGACGGCCCTGTCATTACTGGTTGTGTTTTCCTTCTGAGGTAAGGAAATTAATGAACTGACCTCGACCTAATATTTTAGTCCTGAAAATGAAACTGCATGAAGAAATACTGTGCTAGTGCACAAGCAGTGAAGAGACCAAGTTTACATTGCCTAGACGGTAGATTCTAAATGAAATGGGGTTCGTTGTTTAGATACAAGGGCAAGCCCGAGCCTTGGTGGAAGAAGGATGCAAGTCCTGATCTATTTTGTGCCAGCTCTTCATGTATGGGCTGGTTACTGCAGTGGCTGTGAGTCACTGAAGCTTACGTGAATCACATCTCATTCTAATTTTCCTGTGTGCGGGCTTTTCCTCTCTGGGAAGGATTGGATCCACATCGCAGAAGCAGCTGAAGCAGGGCCCTGGCTCCACACTATTAGCCACATCCAACATGTCTTGTTTGGGAAGTTTCTGTTGTAGCAGAAAACAAGATATGCAAGGTACAGTTTTGGTCCATGTGACTGGAATAGCTTGTAGAGGAACTTGGCTACCAAAAGACATGTAAAGATTTTGGCTAAGAAGGGGAACCATTGATTAATACTGCTAAATTAGGTGAAGGAACTAAAGATTCCCTCTGGTCCTCTTTCTCTCTGTTATGGTTTAACCATGCCCCAGGTAGCCGCGTGCTCACTCCCTGAGCAGTGGGACTGGGGAGAGGATCAGAAGAGTAAAAGACAGAAAAATCATGGGTAGGCATAACAACAATTTAATAGGAAAAACAAAAGCTGCACATGTAAGCAAAGAAAAACAAGGAATTAATTCACTGCTTCCCACGGGCAGGCAGGTGTTCAGCCATCTCCAGGAGAGCATGGCCCTGTCATACACAACAGTGTCTTGGGAAGACAAACACCATTGCTACAAATTTCCCTCACTTCCTCCTTCTTTCCCCCACTTCATATACTGAATATGTTGCCCTATGGTCTGGAATATTCCTTTGGTCAGTGTGAATCCCACCTGTCTTTCCTCCCAAAGAGAAAGAAGGCCAGGAAAGGCCTTGGCTCTATGTAAGCCCTGCTCAAAAATTACAAAAACATCTCTATTATCAATCCTGTGTTCACCACAAATCCAAAACACAGCCCTATACCAGGCACTGGGAAGAAAATTCACCCTAGCCCAGCCAGAACCAGCACACCCTCCCAAAGCCATCACGCTGCGCTGGTGCTCCGAGGGTCCTGACTCTCCATGGGAAAGGCTTTTCCAGTTAGGCAATGTGTTCCTGAGCTGTTTTTGTACAGCAAGGGAAACCACCCTTGGCTCAGCATCCAAAGTTCATAGAACTGGAGTAGAGGGGATGACATGTCATCTCAGGCACTACTATAGCTAAGCATATTCAACAGCATCTCATGCTGTTATTTCTCATCTCTTGCTAGAGTGGAATCTCTGAATTAGAGGTTCAATTTTTCTTTTAGAGTTTTCTGAATCCTCTAGGTGTGACTACAACATACATGATAGACAATGATATATTGCAATTCAGTGTATTTTCAGCTAAGCTATTTTCCCCATGACATTGGATGAATCAGATCTTAAAGTTTCATCTGTTTCTTTGATGCTTTAAAGAGTTATATTTTATTTAGCGTCTCCAAATGAAACATCTCTGTAGCATCATATATTTGGGTCAGAAGAAGTCCAAGTCCAAAGCCTTTAAGCCTCTTACATGAAAAGAAGATTCAAAGAAGCAAAAATGATGGAAACAAAGAAAAACTGTTGAACATGTGAAAGTGCCAAACTGCCTGGATCAGTCCTTAAGACAGAGCAATGTTAAGTGCCTAACACGTGAACATGCTTCTCTGGTTTCCTGGTCTGCTGACAGTACTAGTTTTTTTCTTAATGTGGATTTTGTGACTTTTTTTTTCCTTTAAAGGAAAAATAGATTTCTGCTTATCCAAAAGTTTCAGCTCCATCCCTGTTAGTCCTATCAGTATGGTAGTGAGACTATAGAAATGAGTCCACTGACTCTTCAAGTATTGCAGGGCATGTGCAATGTGCTGTTGCAGCGGGTGGAGATGGTATGGGGTACCGCAACCTCCTGAAAGCGTCTCCAACACAGAGCCATTCGGTGGCCACCTCCCACGCACACACTCAGTCACACTCAAACCAGATGATCCTTGCAACAGGTCGACAGCACAGAGTTGGGAACGGTCCTTCGTATGGGGTTCCACAGGAGAGGTTTATTTCAGCCACTCATGTGAAAGGTACCAATGGTGAAGAACCAAGAATAATGGAGGTTCCAGGGTTATATAGGTGGTTGAAAGGGGCGGAGAGAGCATCAGGAGCCAATGGTCTGAGGTCCAGGGGGCGGTACAGAGGTGTGGTCAGGGTACCAGGGCCAATAGGGAAACACTGGGGGAGTGGCGAGGGAACAAAGGCCAACGGGAGAGCGGGGAAGGGAGAGCCTTCTCGGGCAGAGGTATATAAGGAAGAAAAGGGCAGGGGGGCCAACAGGCCAATGGGGGAAACAGAACCGGGGTACATTAGCATAATGAAGCAAAGACTCTTACAAGAAGCCATTTCATTATCCCTAACTTTCTAAGGGGGTGTCACGGGCCACCACAATGTGCAATATCATTAATTTCTTACCAACCCAGCAATCACACTTTTGAAATTGAACATCTGCCTCTGACACTGTTTGCATCTAGTGAAGATGGGTCTAACTTTAAGGACTGTTTCCTCTGTAGATGTACAGTTTAATTCTTCTCATAGAATTATCAATGGAAACCTTCCTGAATTCAGTGTTCAGTGTTGCCCTCATTGATTTTAATGATCTCATATTAATCTTCATTGATCCTTAAGCAACCCTAATATCAAAACAATTAAAAAAATTTTTTTAACAAGGAAAAATGATTTGATGCCTTGATATCAAGAATCAAAGTAAATTTGATATGCAGGAATCCATGCTGACTCTGGATTCCTGAGACTTTATCTTTAAATGCTGAAGATACAGTCTCAAATTAGTGGAGATTAGTTACCAGGAACTTCTGATTGAAGCATATTTGGAAAGCATAAGCACTTATTTGTTCCTGAAAATTTAGTCCTCTCAGTCTCTGATTTTGCAATTAATTTTTTTTGTCATCTCTCTTCCTGTTTTCTGGTATTTTTAAGGGTAATTTTTAAAAATCTGTTTTAATTTTTTTTTAGAGCAGCTTGTCTTTCTCCTTTTTGTATTTGAAATAATTACTTTTCAGTCCAAGTGGTTTGCATAGCTGGTAACTTCCTGCCACACCTTGTCTCATTCCCAAACTGGATTTTGTTTTTTCTTTGAAAATCTGAAGTCTTAAAAAAAAAAAAAAAATTAGATGAGCCTGAGGCATAAGTAAAACAGAAAGCAAACTTCTAAAGCAAAGCCCAAACACAAGTAGGATCAAAATCAAGTGTTATTTCATGATGAAAAGTTGTTAAGATTGCTGGAGGGCTCTCAAAGCACAATGTCCTTCTGTCAGTATTTATGTAAGTCTGGACAAGTTACAAACATTGCGTAAATGACCTAAGTTGTCGTTAATTTCATCAAGTACTGACACAAGAAACCTTTCCATGTTCCTAGGCTTTTGGGAAACAAACTCCAAAGCCTGCTTCATCAGCTGAACTTTACCTTTCAAATAAAACAGGTACTAAAAAAAGAGTGCTTGAAGCTTTTCAGTCTTTATTATGAATTCTGGACTCAGGTGCTGGTGGTTGCCTGAAATACAGCTCTATCTGGTTTTGAGGTCATGAGAGAGTTACAAATTATTTCCATTAAAGAAAAAACCAACAAAGTGATCCAGCAACAGATAAAAGAAACTGTCTATGATATAAAAAGTCCTTGAGAAGCTGTCTGGCAATAATTTCCCATAAATTCAGGTGTTTCAAGAACTGTCCAAGTTTTATTCAGCAGTCTTACTCAATGGAAGCCCTTCATAAATTTCAGCAGTACCTTTCTTTTTCATCAAATACTTGCGGAGCTTTTCACTACAAAAATAAAAGCTTTTGTTTTAGCTTATATCTGAGCTCTGTGTGTTTGTCTGAATGTCTGACTTGCAGAGAATGCTGAACTTCTAGAGCAGGAAATAGAGAGTTGGAAATAAACAGAAATCAAGTGCAGTTGAGTTGAATGGTGAAGGTACCCTTTTGTAAGCATGGAGGATGTGAACACGTAAAAGCCATCAGTGGAAACATTGCAAAACATCAGAGCAATGGGAATTCCTAGCAGCCATGGGGTGTTGTTTTGTGGCTCTCTTGTATCCTGAGAGGCCTAGCAGGTCTATTAGTTTTAAGTCTCCTGGTCGTCTTGGAGCCGTACAAATTTTAAAGAGGTCTTGGTTTGGTACTGCCAGACAATGAAGTATTTTGATCATAGTACTGCAGCCTCAGAGCTCCTAAGTGGAGAATTGTACATCCATCCTTCAATATATGACTACACTACAGTAACTTGTAGGTGCAGCAGTCCCAATACCAGTGATAGAGCTGTAGTTTGTTGTATAGGTATAGTATATACTTATTGTAGTTCTTTTAATTACCGAGTAATTGTAGATGCTTACCTGATCTGCTATTTTTTTTGCTTTTTTTGATACAAATGCCTTATAAGTACTACAGGTATGGTTGGTATACCATCATGTACTCAGTAGTATCTATGAACTTTCTGCTTCGTCCTGTTTTCTTTTATAATGAGCAGTGTTACTCTAAGCTGAATGTGGGATTTCAAGCCTTTGTGAGTGGGTTAATGCCTGCCTGATGATGGTGCTCAGAGGTGTTGTCTGCTAAAGTTGTGGCTTTGTTTCTTTTCTTCCAGTCCTGAAGCTATTTGTAGTCATCTGCTTATTTTACAGAATTTCAGGCTGTTGTATTCTAAGCTGTGCCATGCACAGTTTCCAGCTCGTGAGTTTTAATCTGTGTCTGTCTGAGAAATTTTAATTGATCTGACATCTAAACTGCAAGAAAATACTATTTTCTTTGCGTAACTTACTTTGAAATCAGGTGTGGCTAATCTTGGGGGAGGTTTCCCTTCCACTTCTGGAATACTTGAAGAAACAGCTACAAATTAACAAACAAGAAGCTCAACTCTCTCCAACAATGCTTCGTGTGGCTTAGTGTCTGAGCAGGGGTTTGGAGTTGTGTAGTATCAGTTGCTTATCCAAATGTGGATGCTGTGTACAATAAATAACACCTCTAGAGGCTGTTGTAACAGACCTTGTAAGTAATTACTCTAACACTTTACACTGCCTTCCCTCTCTTACTTGTCTGCCTCTTGCGTGTGAACAAAAAGTACACTAAAAACTAGGCTAACAGGGCTTGCATACAGAATATGCAATTCAATTGCTTGTTGAATAACAGATTTCTGTCTACAAAAAGGGCAAAATCAGCTGTGTTAAAATTGCAGCGTTTTTTTAATACAGCAATGGCAGACTTTTGTAGACTTGCCAATGTTTTCAGCCTGAATTTTTACCTCCTAGAGGCTGAAAATGTTCCTTTGTCCACCACAAGTCCACTGGGATCTTGTGCGGTGGTGTCTCTGAGAGGCTGCCCTGTGCTGGTAACCCCGGACTGTGTCCTGAACAGCTGCACTGCAAAGCTGCTGGAAACTGGTGGGCACCACTGCTAAATAAAGAATGGATGTTTACAGGTCCAAAAAATTAACTGAAATCTGCCAACCTGTCACAACTTGTGAATATTCTGCTTAGATGCCTGAGAGAAGGAGAGGGAGCTCAGGTGGAGAAGGAGCCCCTGACAGAGAGAAAATGCTAATTCAGTTTTTTTTTTCCTACATCATGTCAACTTTGATTTCTTCTTCATATTTGTCTACTTCCCTAAATTATCTGCCATAATTGTGCAAGTGGCCTGAATGAATGAAGGCTTTGCCTAATTAAATTGTGAAAGACTGAAATGCAGGTATAATCTGATTATCCAAGCAAAATGACAAAATAAAAATAACATGCAAGTGATTGGTGTGACCTACTGAACCCAAATTTAGCTTGTTGGGTGTCTTACTAATACTGCTTTGACTAAAACTGACAGCACCTTGCATGTTTGTACAACCAGCACAAATAACTTTATCTTACGTTTGAAAAATGAATCTTTGTAACACACACCTTGATTTGAGTCATCGGTGGTTCAAGGGAGGGTGTTTGAACAGAGCTGATATAAATGGTGCTTCCTATATGTCTTGTTAATATATGTGTAAATAGGCAAGTTAAAGTAGTTTTAGGCTGATCATGTCACTGTGGATGAAATAAATATACAAATCATTGAATTTGATTTCTTTATATTTGGAGATGAATTTAGACCCGTAGGAGCTGTTGATAACAGTTCTCACTTATCAGGATTATTTATCTTTGTCTTAAGATCTGGACAAATTTAAACACTCTAAGAGACAGAAGTTAAACTCTTCCCTGTCATTGTACTGTTGTTGACATTGTACCAAACTCTGTGTTCCTGGTGTAGCTACACTCTTCACACAAAGTGCACATATAAATATTGCTTCATCATGCCTAAATCTCTTTGTTTAATGGCTGCAAAGTAACTCAGGTTGTTTTAAGGCTATTCATGGTGTAAAATGGCTGCATTTTATTGTACCAGAGTATCCACCTGGTAGGGAAACCAGTACATCCATTTTCTGGCTGAAGATTATCAACGTAATTTTCTCCACATGATCAAATTAGTAGCGGGTGAGCTTCTCCCTAAAATCTCTATTAGCACTTTGTGCATCTTCCTCTCTTTCCATCTGCCACCTTGTTTCCATAAACTGCCAGTGTCCCCATTTTCCTGTAATTCTGGTTACCATTCCAGCTGCCATCTGCCAGCTGTTCTTTCTCTTGAAATACACCTTGAATCATGTGAACCACTCAGTAGTTGTTTGGGTGCTCTTACCTGTGCTGGGATCCCCTGCTGCTCTTGACACGTGGTAGGTGACACTTCGGACTGACTTGCTCAATGATGACTGAGTGTTTCCAATTTAGAAATCTGCTTAAAAGGGGCTGCTTTTGCCAAGGCAATATAATTCACATTAAAAAGGTGCTGCAGCTCTTTCCCTGATCCAGTTCAATCCCTCCATAACTTTTAGCTGCCTTTCTTTAAAGTGCATTGGCAAGCTTTGACTGTGGCCATACTTAGATGCTGAGGCAGCAAGACTCAAGACCCGGCGTCTCTCAGCTTCAGACATTGAATTTAAATGTCTAAGTCAAACTTCAACCTCTGTCACTTGTATCAGGGCATTAGCTGGCTGGCTATTTTGCAGCAAGATTAAATATTCTGAACAAAGACAAATCATGGGGATAAAAGTCTCTTTGATTTACACATTTATAAACTATTCTTCAAGGTTATTTGCATTTTCTTCTCCATTAAATGTTTACTTGTGATGACAGAAATATATGTATGTTTCTAAAATCTATTCAATTAAATAATTTGATTATATTCAAGATGAGTTAAGACTATATTATTGGTTTCTTTCCAGAAAATCCATGTAGAGAGTGAATATGGATGCATAAATTGTATATTTAGATGTTTGAACTGGTTATTAGCACAGAAAGTAAGATGCTTCTGATATTAAAAATAAATACATTAAAGGCAAAACCCTCTTCATGACACTGTCTGGAAATGCTTTTCATTTCCTGTGCTGAGGAACATGAAGGGAAGTTCCTAAATCCAACTGCAGTAGCACAGAACAACTCGTTCAATTTGGTATGGACGTTTGAGTAAAACCGTTCCAACCTGTTCAGAGTCCCAATCAATATCGTTTCAAAGGAATCATAACATTCTTCTTCCAGTCTGTCCTGTCTTTTCTTTGATCCACTTTGGAATTCTTTCTTTAAAATTTGGCAGAAGCCAGATTGATAAAGTAGGTCTAGGCACAGGCTTTGTATTGAAGCCAAATATTATCTTTGTCTACGCCAATGCAATTAGAGTAAATGAAGTGAAGCTGCAGAGACCAGATCATCAAGAGTAAATCATTGCAGATCCTTTAACCTGAGAATGCTTACAAGACTCAGCCAAGACAAGTGGAGCTTTTGGACTCTGATCATTCATTGATATTTTAATTTTACTTGAATATTATTTTTAAAATAATTAATAGCCAGTAGCACTTTGACTTTAATAGTGTCTTACCTCTCCAATACTTTTTTTCCGAATGCAAATCAGAGATAGGATCAGAATGGGAATATTTTTGAAATTATTTCTTTGTAAGTGGTGATAGATACTTCCCATACCTGGTATTGACTGAACATCTTTTTGAACAGTTGATGAAATAAAAGCATTGATTTTGTTTGGTGGTTTTTTCGCTCTTTTAATTNTTTTTTTTTGCTTAGTGTTGCCTTCTCTTTCTAAAAACTGTCAAACGTGGGGAAAGCAAAGGTGTTTATCTCACAGTTTCTTGTACTGAATCATACAGACCCCTGGAGATTGATTAAACATATAAAAAGATGAAAGAATTTTTTTTAATGGAGTATATTGGTTTTATGAATGAAGCCTTTATCCTAAAAGAAAATTTAAAGTAGATTTCAGAGTAGTCTTTGTGCTTTTCCTTCTAAGCAGTAGCTGCTTCTGATCTAATATTGCATCTAAATAACAGACCCACTCTGTAGCTGAAACATCACAGCTTCTTTCTGTAATTCAAAACCACTGAATGCACACAAGATATCATTCAAATGCCAACGTGTAATGCTTGGGGAATCTGGGTTTATCTTTTCTGTGATTTTTCCTATTTTAAAACAATCATTTAAGATGCATTCAATTTTCTTGCCCCTTATTTCCTCATGTGCAAAAAAAGTAACGCCCATCCTGTTGATCTTGTTCAGACTAGAGAGAAAAATTCCTTGATAGTTTAGAAAATGCCTTTTCCACCTCTCCCCCCCCGGTTTAGTTATTAGATTCTTTTAAAAAAAGTTTCTCAAATCAGAAAAGTGACAAGTTTGTCACTCACACTTGACATAGAACAGACAACTATCAGGAATTTTTTGGCTTTGTTTCTTTTGATATTCCATGGTATGTTTAGCAAGATTCAATCTCAGTGACTCACTTTAAAATATCCAGTTGACATGTTTGAGCTTTTCCAGCCTTGAGTTTCCTTTTCTGCAAAACCCAAACTTCATTTTTCAGGGAGCAGACTACCAGCAAATGCGTGTGAAACCATGAGCAGCTTCTTGTGCATGTACTTGTGTGGAGAAACTGGGAGAAATCACATATCTGCTGCTCCACAGAGAACATACAGTGTAATTTTCCAAAATCTGTTTGCCTCAGCTGGTGATAAGGGAGGGCTCCAGTAGCTGCTTTTTAGCCAAGAAAAAGACTGAATGTCACTGATATTTGAAAAAGAAGTTGCAGTTGCACTTCCTTCATCGTTCTGCTCCTCAGGAGAAAGGGTTTCTCATTAGAAAAAGGCAATATTAATTTACAGCATCAATATTCAATTTGAGGTTTGGCTATATTTTTCTATTAGATTCACTTACAATTGAAATGCTAAATGCTTTGCTAGATGGCATTCATATTCTATGAAATATATGACATAAAATAATGTACAGAGATGAAAATTTGATTTAAAGTGAATTCCAGAACAGTATTTTCTAGTCTCTTGTAGCAGAATAAGTGAGATCTGCATCATAGCCAGAGTTTGGCTGGATTTAGCCCTTTTAAAGCTAATTTACTACCAGGTTTTGGATTTTTTTCTGTTTTCTTTTGGATTCTTTTACTTCCCTCCATTCCTGTACAACTGGCAAGAATTTAATCACTCATTTTAGGGCAGAGGACTCTAAATCAAAGCCTGTGGTAAAGTGGTTAGGGAATTAGTGTTTCCAAGTTCCAGTTTTCACCCTGATCTCCAATCTCATTCAGAAGTCCTCTGTCAAGATGTTAAAACTGAGTCCTTAATGTGGTCAGAATGTACAAGGAAGTGCAGCTGTGGAAACAAATCACACATCAAAGCTTTGGTGTTTTCACTCTATGTGTGAAACATGACATGTTAAAACAGTATGGTACTTTACAAAACTGTTATCATCAAAAAAATAACTGGAGGAAGCTTGCAGCAAAGCTCTAAAAGTCAAAGGGATAACTGTGGATTTCCCTAACTGTTAAATAAAGTCCTATGCATCTTCAAGAACTGCAGGTCTATCTGTTATGGCACTTGCTGCACTTTAAATAAATTGAAAATAAGCTGTGTTTTAAACATAGAGATGATAAATTCTGGCTTTTAAAAAGATGAAGTTGATTTGTGAATGCATTAAACAGTGACATGGCTTAGCAGAGAGTGGCCACCCTTGGGAGAAGGGTCTGAAAATACAAACATGTATAAAGATGAGAAATCAGATCTTATGTTCTGTCATTCTGCTCTGGGCGGGAGAATTGTGCACTGCCCGGTGGATTGTGGCTGTACGGGCAACAGCAAATGTAGCAATGGTTGGTCTAAGAAATTGCTTAAATGATCTTCTACCAGCTTTTCTACCAGCAGCTGTCAGAGATGCTGTCCAAGCCTGTATACCCAGACTCTGATCCAGCAAACAAGCATGACTGTGTTTAAAGCAGGTTTGTTTTTTGTTTTCCTCTGTCTGCAGGTCCTGTAGGGAACTGTCATGGCTATACCAAAAGGAGCTTGATACCAGAATGCCTTAGCATGAACAGAAACGCTTTCCAAGTCCTCAAGTTAAGTAAAGTTAAAAAGTCTAAGATTATATTGTACAAATAAAAAAAAAAAAAAGCCTGGGCCCTCTCCTTCCCCCCAAAAGAGCTGTTTGTAATGTTTACTTTTCCAGTCAAAGCCAAGCTTGGCTGATGTGTTGTGAGAAAAGTTTAGGTAACTGTGAAGGACTTCAGTTAATGTTTTCTTGTCAGAATTAAGCAAACTGGTTTATAAGAAGCATTATTAAATTGAATATTTTGAAGTGGTGTTCCCACCTGTGGCAGGTGGGGTGGAACTAGATGGTCTTTAAGGCCCCTTCCAACCCAGGCCATTCTGTGATTCCATGAGGTAGAACAGTTCTTGCCCTTCTAAGCCATGAATTTTGTGTCTAGTCACTCACTAGAATTGCTTAGTCAGTTTTTCTGTAAGGTGTTTGGAAGTTATTAGTCTAAAACCTGCTGGCTAGTGATGATTAGTGACCAAGGATGAAATGTTTCTTTCAGATTAATCAGAGACCAACCATAAACTGCTGGAACCGATGTTAATCCTTCCAATGCTGACAGGAGCACTTAGATCCTGGCAGTAGTTAATGTCAGCTTTGGGATGTGCCATGTCTTTGGTAAAGTTGTTGGGATCATTGCATGGTTAATAATGTTTGTTTAAGGTTAACATTATAAAGTTAAAAAATGAGATGTTAGACTTCCTGACACTTGAAATGTTTCTTACTGTGGATCCTGTAATCAAAAGCATGGGCTGTGCAGGTTCTTCTCATGTGTGATTACACCATGGGGTTCTATTTACTTGAGATCATTAAATGGGTGAGACCTTATAACAGATGGGGTTGAATAGAGCAGGGCTCTCCTGATTTTACTCTAAACATAGATTAAAACATAAGAAGAACTAGAAAGTTGCACCTCTAGTTTGAAGTTTCTACTTGAACTAAAAATAACATTTTAGAAGGGCAGGTAATGAAATAGTAGTACCATTTTTATGCTTCTACCTTTTTTAGCTCTCGAACTGTATTTGTGAACTCCAGCTGTTATGGCACATGTATTACTGTGAGGTTTTCCTCCACAGTGTGTTACCCACTGGATTTTTAAAATCTAGGTCCACGTACCCATGTTCAGTAACTTCCATTGGGGTCCATATCGATTTTTCATCGTCATGACTCGAGTTGTTAGTGTTGGTGTGGTCATTTAAAATCAGTACTACTTCCCCCCAGCATATTTCGGATGTACTCCTAGTATTGAAAGAAGTGGTGTATAGAAATATTTCACTAATAAAAATCACTTGATGATTTATTTAATTGAATTTCACAAAGAAACTTAAGATGTCTTCAAATGTATTTGTCATTTTGCATCCAGCAGTGTGGAGAGCTTTTGGGGTATAAATTGACTATAATTGTCTATAATTAATGTTAAATACTTGCCATTTGAAATCAAAGCAGTTTGATAGGATGCAGGAATCACATAATTATTTTTATTTCTGGTTTCAATGAATCTTTCTGTTGTCAGAGAACTTATAGAAAGCAGCTCATCTAAAATTTTGTATTTGTATGAACATTCTGTCTTCAAACTTCTTGCTGGAATATTTACATAAAATACAATATGTGACTGAACAATTAATGTAAATACATTCAAGGATGCAGAAACATAGTCATAAACATTTATTTCCATGCTCTTCTAGATTAATTGTAAAAGTGAGCTTCCTGGATAAAAGTAAAGCATCTTTAGTTCATCTTTATCCTTTCTAGTGAAACAAAATATATGCTAATCTATTAACCCCACTGGAAGTTTTATCACAAACACTTGGGGGTTACTTTAGCTAATATGACACCTGTGCATAATGATGCATCCCATCACTCTTCCTGGTGCTACTCCACTGTTCCTCTATTAGAAGTGTCAGAATAATACTGTAAACATAATGATGCTGGGTTTTAATCAGCACAGACACGGTAAACAACTGTTCATTAGGAAGACCAGAATAAAAAATGGTTTGAAGTTATAACTTCTAAATAAACAGCTGATTTTGTTAGTTAAATAAAATTATCTCAAGATATTCCTTATTTTAGGTGTATTTTCCATCTGTCTCAGTTGATAAGGAACTTCTGGCAGTCTAATGAATTCTTTGATCACTCTAACTACTAAACCTGCATTTTAACTGATTTGAAATATATTCATACACATCTGTAGGAGTTTCTTCAGAACAACCTGTTACAGAGAAAATTCTCAATTTCTTTTACAGAAATATCAAGTCAGAAAAATGTCATGTTTGTGTTCACATGGAAAAAAATAATGGAGTTGTAATGTTACTGTTGTATTAATATATATCTTGATCCTTTTAAGTTTGGTTTGTTTTAAGTTCTGGAAGTTCATCTCAAATTTTGCATGCAATTCATCTTGTATTCATATTATATGTGTGAAGTAACAGAGGGGAGCATAGGGAAATTAAGGGAAATGATGTCCTGCTTTGCTGTGTTGAAAGTCTTCCAGCAGGTGCTGCCTTTCTATGTGGAAATCAACAGAAAGAATACAAAAGTTTGAAATGCTTGTGTAACTTGAGTGCTAATCAGAATTGTAAAATGCAGCTGTAAAAGCTGGCAGATGAGATTCAGTTTCCACCATTATTGACAATGCTCAGTTGTTCAGTGTTTTCTTAGGTGGTCATCCTTATACAGCAACATATTCTCAACTGCTTCACTTCCCGCGAAGAGAGGAAAGATTTGCAGCTCTGTGGTGACACATCCTTGTTCCACTCAGCTTTGATTGTGGTGGTCAGTATGTAGGCACATTTTCTGACTTGGATCAGAAAATGTTGGAGCCCTGTATAAAGGCTCAAGCTGTGATGCATAGCATGAACCTGCTACGGTTTGCCTGCTAAACCATATTAGTTTGCCTGCTAAGTAAACCCTAGTGATATAATACAGTATTTCTGTATAATAATTTTATAATAAAATGTATCTATATTTCCATTTTCTATATAATAATTTCTATGTAAAATTTCTATAATATATATACACATATATTTTTGAGAGAAAGGTGGTTTTGTTTCTTGGTAACATGTGCATTGCATTCTCAGAAGTGTCATTTCCAGCAGAGACTACAGATGTTGTAAACTGGTTTTTGTGGGAGGTTCTTTTCACTTCCACCAAGGAATTAACGGCATTCACCAAGGTGACTTCTATCATTTTATTCTGATTGAGGAGTCCACAGCACTGATCTGTTCAGAGTGCCTGTGTTAGAAGTTTTAGGGTTGAATCTCCTTTTTTGTGTGTGCCCAATGTGGTGTTTTGTGTGAAGTAGCTGAAAATGTATTATGTCAGAGAAAGGTAGGGAGAGAATGAACCTACAGTGTGGTAGCTAGATGAGAGATAAGGGCCTGCTGTGAAATTATCACTGTAATGGTAGTTGGGGTAAACAGATTTTGGGTGTTTTCACCCTCTTCATTCTCTGTGCTATTCACCATCATGTGTATCCATGTATTTCATGAGAATGAGAGATGGAATAATTCCATAGTCTCGTGTCTGACTCTCATATGGAGGTAGAATAAATATTTGCAACAGGTATTTTATGATCTTATGCCCAGTGGAATACCAGCAGAGAGAATGTGTTTAGAGGATGTGACCCTGGTTATCCTAGCACTCTCCTGGGATGTGGCTGTCAAGAGTTCGAATCTGTTCACACAGTTTTTCCCCAATACTGAATTACTGGCTGAAACCATGAGGGTTCTTTCCTCTCTCCTGCAATTGAGTCAAACCTAAGTTGTGGTTTTGGCCAGAACTGCTTGTGGGTCCCTTCCAACTCAGTTTACTCTGTGATTCTGTGATTTTATTTTCAAGATGACAAAATTTTTTGGTAAACAAATTGTTTTGGAAAGTAGGGAAAAAATAATCATGTAGGCAAGTTAAATACCAGTTTTCTTTGTTGGATAGAGCAGTTAAAAAATGCCAAATAATTAAAAAATACCTATTGACAGTTACCTTAAATGGGAAAATGTGCTTCAACTGTAAAAGTGATATTGTGTCAAATCTATTCACTAACACTGCATCACTCTAAAGTTTCTGTCTGTATTCATTTTATACCAAAAATAGTAAAAGAACTAAATGGTCCTCAGTAACATCCTTTAGAGTAAGAATGTGACTCAAACATCTCTTCACTCTGTTCGTGTTCTACAAGCTACAATTTGATGTAATATCTATTTAGAGAACAAAATAACAATTGAATAAGATAGCAGATTGTTTAAAGCTTTTCAATAATCACTTAAGATTCAGGCACAGATTCTTGACAGACCTTCAAAGAGAAGATTAAACCATCTGGATGAAGATTGACAGAAAATAACAAAAGATAATTTTGCATGAGTTGGTAGATGGATTTTCTTTGTTATTGGTGACTTTCAGATGCAATCAGCAAGTGCCTCTTTCAGCTTCTGGTTGTAAATCCTGAGCAAGTACCATTCTGTATGTATTTTGAATTTGAAGTGTGATTTAAAACATGTGCATATGATTTTGAGAGAGGTGTATATAAAAAAAATTAAGATGAACATTTTAGCATCCTCTCTGTAGATAACCAGCCTAAATTTGTCATGACTAAGAGGTATAGAAAGGTTTTTCCTGATTTTTGGAGGAGCTAGAATGATTTGTCTAATTTCTGACAGAATTATATTGGTAGTCACTTAGGGTATTGTACAGAGAGACCAAGGGAAAAAATCTTGTGATAAGGAATAGATATTGTGGACTCAGCAATTTAAGAGGAGGTATTTTACACTTTGAAAAACTGAGTGTTTTGCTGAGGCAGCTCTCACCCACTTGGATATAATGAGTCCTTGAACTGCTTATTCAGATGTCATGTATTTGCATTTTCTGTTAGTTTCCTACCACATCCAGAAGGCGAAATAAAGTAATGGGGTAAAGAGAAAGAATGTTTTAAATCTGTGGTGGTGAACCACCAAGCCAGCGTTTACTAGCAGCTTGGTTTTCAATCAAATGTCAGAATGGCTTTTTTGTCACTACGTTGCTCTAAGTTAACTTCAGCTAAACATCGTGTGGGACACAGATTCTGTGCAGGGGTCACCTATGTGACCCTGCACACTTCAGCTTTCATAGGTATGGCTGCTTATCTCCTACAAGCAGTTATCTGCCTTGCCCAGTGATGCATGCTATGAGGCTGGAGCATTGTGAATATGTAATCGAAGTGATTCCTTCCCACTGAAACTTGTTTTTGGCCTTGAAAACGGTTTATAAATTACTTTCAGAGGGTTTTTTCCCCCTTCTATTATGTATTTTGTAGCATCCATGTCAAATGCAAAACCAATGTGGTATGTCCCCTGCCAGCTGGTTGGATTTTACTGGGAGTTGGGTAGGTGAATGCATGATGTAGTTGATAGCCCAATAGTGCAGTGTGAAAATTCTACATTCAGTTGCTCTTCTCCAGTAAAAAAATCTTAACTAATAGAATAAAGAGAACAAACATTACATGTTGTTCTTGGACAGTTGTTTCTCGGCTCTGAAGTAAAATTGCCTAAACTGAACATTTGCAAGCAATCCTGTGATAAAATAAGCTTTTTTTAAGCTGTGAACATACAGACGGTTTACCTAGAAAAGGGCTCAAAGTATAGCATCTGGGAAACTGTTTTTCCTCTTCTCCCTGCCAAGCACTTCCATTTCATAATGTCAAATTCAGACAAGCACATTGTAGCCTGACCACTGAATGCTGAACTGACATTATGAAAAAGGTTTGGGAAACGGTTTGAGAGTCTCTGGAGCAGCAGATTTCAAACAGGAATGTTGCAAAGTAGAGAGGGAAAAGCAGAATGTTGGAGCGTGTCAAGTCTTGATTTTATAAATGTTAAGACAGAATTCCATTTATGCTTGGTGTGAGTTCATCAGAGTAATTTGTGTCTGTCTTCTTGTGTAAGAATAAAGAATGTAGAGGTGTTTGGGGCATCTGGGTTTTTATAGGTTGATGGTGATTATAAGGAAAACATGCATGGCAACATTTGCAAAATGTGTGCACATCATGAATTGTGATTTTAGCAAGATTTTTTTTCTCAAATAAGTGGAAATTTTGGAGAAGGGCTTATTTAAAATAGTGGTATTTCCTCCTATGTCTATCTTTAAAAGCAGCAATAAATTTAACATAGTGGCTTAAATTTGTTTTGCCTCAGCACAACAGGAAAAAAATGGAATAAATACCTTAAGGGCAAGTGGCAAAGTAATAATTTGAAAAAGGTTCTCGGCAATTTCAGTGGGGCACTGTTTATGATCAGATGGAATGGCAAAACTCAAGATAAGGTTTTCCATGTTTTGCCTTCTGCCAGCTGCTTGCATTCAGCAAGTGCGTTCATTTCAATGAATGCAGAGTGTCATGTATTAAGCTGAATGTCCTGTTTACTTCAGTGAAACTTTGCTCTCCAAACAAAAATTCCTATTGACATTAGAAAATAATTGCTAATTTTCATTGTCTGAAAACACTTATGTATTGCCTCATCCTTCCTTTCTGGCTGGCCAAGCCACAGATTCTGTGCAAAGCAGATCTCTGCCCTGTGCAGATTGCCTTATTAATTCTGCTCAGACCTCGCTCTCCAAAAATCACTGCACTGTTGTTTTCTCATCTCTAACCAAATATTCATCATTAATCTGCTTTGGAGTACAGCATGGTTTGTGACATGTCAGTAATATATCTGACATAAGCAATCAGGTGAAACATTATTGTAAGGCGAGCAGGCCAGAGAAACAATTTTAAAAATTAATAAGGGAATAAAATATGTGCATTTCATATATTTGTTTTTCTTTAAACAGTTTACAAAGAAATTGTTTTCTCTTCTGATAAATCTCCTGTGTATTTCTTGCAATGTAACTGCCCCAGTGTGAGCTGCTGTTCTTACAAGGAAGAACGGCCAAAGCCATGGTTTCAAATTTTTGGGATTAGTTTTACTTCGACATGGAGAATCATTGAACAATAGTGGATGATCCAATGCAGAAACACATATTTTAATCCATATACAGCATAATGGTGAATTTGGACTCCATTAGGAAGTTCAGCATTTTTAATAACTAGGGATAAACTGCTGGTTTAATAAAAACCCTGTCACTTTGAGTGAGTGTTTTTAGGCAAGTGTTTCCCTTTTGTGGTATTTGTCAGTTTGAAGTTGATCCTCTTGGCCTTGAAAAAAAATACGTTTTGCAGTTTTGGACTTTTCTCTTGAGACACAGTTATACCTGTCTGGAATAAGAAAATATAGGTTCTACCTTTGGGTGCCTCTGCAAATTTTTATTTTGGAGTTCATTCATTATCCTTATCTGAGAAAAGAAGAGGTAAGGTAAACAAGGAGTTTGTTGTCTGCATCCACAGCAATGACAATTCATGGAAAAATAAGAAATATTGACTTTGGAAGTCTTACAGTGACTTAGTTGGCTGAGAATCAGGCGTATAGTGTTATAGCAAAAAAGGCAAAGAAAATCTATTACACATTTTTTCTGGGCAGTTTTGGCTGAATCGATTGTATTTTCTGCTTCCCTTCCCTTCTATGAATTGTATTTACCTATTGCCATAAATGGCTTCATAGGGAAATGCAATATTATGACAAACTCATATGGTATTCCTGCTCCCCTCATTCTTCCAGCCTTGCTTTTATCTAGGAGACTTCCTCAGCCTGATGTGGTTGTGCTGGATTTGACATATATTATTCTATTAAAGTTGTTTCTTGCTGCCGGGTACTGCTAGGGAAAAAAACCCCACCTGAAAAGCAACAAAAAACCCCCTCACAAACAAAAACCCACTCACCCACACATGATAAAAACAAGCCAGAGATGAGTATCTGGATCGGCATGCCAGGACCATTTGTTCTTGAAGAGATCCTTTGTGGTGCAACCTCTGTGAATCGCTGTCACAGGATCCTACAGATGCGATGTATTGCCTTTCACTTGCCCCAGTAAAACCAGGAAAATCTTCCCCACAATTTTCATTTACAGAAAATTCATGGAAAATTAGTTAAAACACCTAAAATGATACACCAGCAGAAGTTTTAAGGGCTTCTTTGTGCCTGAAGTTTTTTTGTAATTCCTGCAGAGCTACCTACCTTACCTCTCCCACCTCCTACCTTCAGTGGGAGAGGAAATGTGCCCTGTACATGGTGATGCTTCTGGAAGAACTTCTGAAAGGAGACTCCTTTTCCCTTCCCTCTGTGGAAAATGTGATTCAGTTTGCACAGCAGCTGGGGCTGCAATCTACTTTCACAAATCAGCAAAACAACACTAAACTACTCTCAGTTCTGTCAAAGAGCTGGTGCTGTGCCAGTGCTGCTGTCTCACGTCTCGGTGTTTTGTAAGATTTGACACACACTGCGCTGGGGATTTGGAAATCACTTTGCCATTCGGGGGTCTCACTTGGGAGGTGATATGGAGGAAGTCTGATCAAAATGAACTATTTTACTCTACATGTCAGTCGTGCTGTATAATCTTAAAGGAAAACATGATGCCTAAACTGGCTGCCCACTGAGATTTAGGCAAACTCTGGAAAGGAGCTCCTTTGGATATGAAGTAAATGCCAAATGGGTTGTGTGTGGGGGAGGTGGGGTATGAAAACTTGGCTTTCTGCCCATTGCTTAGATTTCTGTGACAAACAAAAAGACACTTGGAAATGGTGTGGCTGCTGAAGAAAGCAAGTCTCCATAAATTCCATCCCCTCATCTCTGGAATAGCCATCTGGGTTTGGCAACAAGAAGGTTTTCTCAGTTTTATCTTTGTTAATGGGCAGAACACTGATTTAAAAAGTCAGCTTTGATGTAAAATAGAAAGATGTTTCACTTTGGTTTTATGGCACTTTGAAGATTAAATACACGTGATTTCTCAGATCTCTTTGTTTCCCCCTTATCCTTACTACTTCAGTTGTCGTTCTCCAGGGTCTAAGACCTTGTAGGAAATGCTGTTTTCAGAGATGAAGGTGTTTTGCACTTTGGTGTTTTGCCTTTTCCTGTGTAAGTACACTTTGAACACACCCAGGTTCCTGTTGAAGGAATCCTGTGTTCATATATGGTTGAAAAGATAAAGCCTTGCAAAAGATTAGTTTCAAATACCAGCAGCAGTGTTTGAATTCAGTTTATTTGACTATCAAAGCTGGAGGAATGGTGGAAGGGAACTAGTAAATTGCTTTTCAATTTACTGGGACTGATAAGTGCAATAAAAGCTTTTTGAGTTGTGGTGTTTGCTAGGGCAGCAGGATGGACGTGGGTGTAAAAGATGTCAGCCAGTTCCAGTTTCCTTTTGTCCTATGGGGCAAGAAGGACCACTTTATTGTCTAAACAGAGGACTTATGCCCCAAATTTCTGTGTTGTTGTAACAAGATAAATGGGTAAAAAAGGGAGCATATATTTCTGGATGCAGTTCAATCATTTGCAGTTGCATTGGGATGTAATTTTCATAAAGGATATCAAATAGCAAGTGTCATAAATCAATCATTAAATATTTAGAACTGAAAACAAATTTTCTCTGTGGACAGGTTGTCTCTTGCTCGTGATGATGCTTCTTGTAATTCCCCTCCAAATGTAAACCGTTGTTTGTAGTGGAAACCTCAGTATTGCACATGGTGTGGAGGAATTTGGTGGTTCCTCTGTTCCTAATCCTAGTGAAAGACTATTTGTAGGAGTCTGTGTGTGCAGGTTAAGGGTATCTAAGATTCTTCTCTTGTTTTCTCTCTGGAGAGCCTGTGTTATGTTTTTAGATGCTTTGTACTGTTCTTTTGTCTCTATTGTAACACATTGTGAGGAAATAGGGGTTCCTTTGTGTTTTTTAGATAGTTGATTCTGCAATTGTTCTTTTGGAATAATTTTATTGTGGGAGGCAAGAATAACAATTGCCTCCTTGTTTCCCTGCAGAATCTTGTAAATACCAGTTACCTATTGCCCTGTTACTGTACTTGAACATGCATAAGTGTTATTATTATGTGACTGATTATTTCCTTTGCTGTATTCTATGTTTTTCTTACACTATTTAGCTGGAATAATATGGTAATTTTAGTGAATACCCATGAGAACAAGTACCGTTTACATGGAAAGCTGGCGAGGTGTGGGAATACGTTTTATGATACACACCTGTGTGTCTTACTACTATGTGTGAATCTTCATCTTTAAAAAACCTGTGGGATTTTTGGGGGTCTTTTTTTGCATATTAACCACTGCTAAATGCAGACACAACAGGATAAATTTTGTATTGCATTTATCCTTACTCCCATGGAAAGGTGGATCTTGGGCATTCAGTAACAGTCTAAATACCTGTGGTCTTATGACACAAAATGGGTGTTTTCTCTGTATAGGAAAAAAAATCCATATGTATAATAGGCTGTGATGTAATTCCTGATTTTCTACAAAGGAGTCCTGTTTATCCTCCTTCCTTTATATTATAATTGGACTTTTGTAGGATGTTTTCCTCTTATTTCTATCTTCCCAAGTCTGCGTTTTCTTCAGTAAGGGGAAATTCTGTTTTCAGACTCTTTTTCTGCCAGAAGTGTAAATCTGCTTCATGGCATTCTTTGGTGATGAGAGAAAGTTTGATATATATTACCATAGTGATACTTTTCTCTGACATTAATACAAATTAAGTGAAAAACAATCCCTAGATGTGGGAAAAAACCAAATGGAATATGCTTTTCTACTATAAAAGTTCATGATTAAAAAAATTGAAAAGAGTCTTTTAGAAATTGTTTGTTTTGTTTTAATTCCTTTGAATCAAGTGTTTTGTTTATATGCATATGCACATACATGTTTATTTGATTAAACAGGGGTACTTTGGTAAAAGTTGATTGTTACAGTAGTGTGTTCTGTTGCCAAATTTTCTCTTTTTCTGGAAGACAACACGATATTTACACTGTATACTTCTGCAAAGAAACAATCCATGTGTGACAGTGTCTTTAAGACATTTGCTTTATTTAATTGTCCTGTGCACCTCTTACAACAGTTCCCTTTTGGCTGTCCAGAGTTTCAAGGATGTATTTATAGTTAGTCCTTGTTTTTTTTTTGTTAGTTTCCTTATTTTTACACTAATTACAGAGTTTAGGCTTTGTATTGTAGAATTTAGTGTTAGGAAATGCAACAATTAATCATTGACTTGAAGTATTAGGAGCTTCTGGAGGGGCTTAAAGGTTAGAATAGTATGTTACAGGAACTGGTTGAGTATAGCTTGTGTCTCCCTTCGGAACCCAAATGGACTGGGTGGCTTCTTGATGTCTTCTAGGCATTTTGATTCTGATTCTTTTTAAACTACGATGAAGAATTATTGCTACTATATCCACATTTAAGTAGCTACTCAAAGGATGTCTGAAGTGACCTTGTCATTTGAAATTTAGTTCCATATTTTAAAATTCAGAAATCCCATTCATTCCAGCATACCATAGTACTGATGAGAGATCTTAAAGGAGAAAGAAGGGCATCCGTGTTTTAGGCATAGAGATGCAGGATCAAGATGTGCTGCTGAGCTTTTTCCATCAAGATCACAACTCCTTCCGACATTTTGCAGCTTTTTCTACCTACCTGAGTTGCTCTAGAACCATCACAGACATCCATAGAAATATTAGTTAATTATCACTGATTCTGTCGTGTAATAACATGAGATATCTGTGGGTATACTCTAATCACAAGAAAAATAGGTAACAAGTATCTGATGGCATTGAAATAATTGTATCAAAACCACAATATATATCTGCTCGTTAATGTAATAGAGTGTCACCTGAATAAATAGTCAATACACTTAGTACTACCTATAATTTAATCCATTGATTTAATCCATGTATTTTCAGTGATGCAAATATGCATGCAAATATGTCTATTTTAATCAAAAATGGTAATATACTTTTCAAGCAGTATTTAAAATACTATTAAAAATTATCTTCTGTCGTGTATGAGAGGGAACTGCAGTGCTTCTCTGGGGACTTGTGAGTGAGATAGACAAGCCATAGAGCAAAGCCCCAATTTCATCTTAAGAAGGCAAAACACAAACAGAATTTACCCATGAAATGTGTAGAAATATAATATAAATATCACCCTGTTTTTTACTGTAAGCATGTGGCATCAATTCTATTCAGTCATCTGGCATATCCCTTAATACAAATGACTTATTTTACTCTGGTGTGTACCCATCAGGGAAATTTCATTCCATATGCATGAAACAGGGATACAACCCTACCATGAATGGTCCCATTCTGCCTATTCCAGTTTTATTTCTAGAACTCTGTGTCTCTTTATTGCAAACTGTGAAATTCCCCCTTTGCAAGCATTTGAACCCTAGGAATTCTGCTTAATTATAGCAAGATTCTGTTTAATTAAGGAGTGAAGGAATAAAGTCAGCTTTTCTTCACATACCATAACTTTTTGTAGGATTGTGTCTGGTGCACGTACATCACTGAGGAGCGCGTGTGATGTGGTGTGGAAGTGGTGTGGGGGTCTATGCAGCATGGAAGGGGTATGGAGGCATCTTTTATCCATGTCTTTCTGTTGTTACTTCCATTCTTTTTTACTCTCCTCCTCAACCAAGCATAGAGATGTAGACCTGCAAGCACAACTCCATATGGAGGAACCTATCAAGGTCAAAACACTTCAATCACGCCTCCAAAATGCTCATTTTGTGTTAACAATTGTGCTGCTTGAACAATTTGCAAGTTCAGGTTGAGGCATTGCCATTTGTTTTGTCAAAGGTGAGCTAATGTGATGCTCTGGAAAGGCAGGGGAACCTGGAGAACAGATCTAATTATGACTGCAGCTTATTTCAGTAACATTTCAGGAACACTGGTGGGAACTGTCACTTCTAGCAGAATGATGAGTTGTATTTTTGTTTCTTGCCCACAGTCCCTAGAAAAATGTTTGCTTACTGCAGCAAATTAAATCACGCTGTTCTCATAGTCTGGGACCACAAAGGAGAATTACTACTAACCTGTGTGTCCCATCCAGGGACTCCATGCAGTTTTTTCCCATCAGGATATCTAATCAATTACAACTCCATTCTGGGTTCTCTTTTGTAGACATGACAAAGTCTTGGGTGCTTACTTAAAAATTTCAGGTAGTTACAATAAAAATCTCAAACCTTTTGGAGCAAAAGAAATCCTGTTGTTAATCTCAATGCTCTGTATGACAAGGCAAAAAATTAATACCACATTGCTTAAACTGAAATAAAAAGGATAAAATGGGTGGCAGGAAAATTAAATTCTAGGGTAAGTGTTTCTATAATTCCAGTGAGACTCTTTTGTTTCGCCTGCTGTCTCCATTAACTGAATGCTGTTTCTATTACAGAAAACCTTTTTTCTTGTATGATTTGTAACAATAAGTGCTGTTTTGCTACAGACTGAGAACAAGTCAGAAGGGAGGAGTCTAGACAGCAAATATTTGTGAAGTGTATGGGGCTTCTCGTGCCCTGCTAGTTAAAATGTGTGCTGTTTCAGATTAAATGTAGGCTCTGCACTGGGAAAAGCTATTTAAGGAAAGCTTGTTTTGTCTCTGATACTGAGAGTGTAGAAGTAGGTGAAGACTGATCAAGAATAATTGGTTGTAATTATTTCATCCATGAAAGTGTTTTCCGTGAAAAATAAGATGACAGAGGCAGAAATGGATGAAATTAGCATTGGGGCATTATGAAAGGGGAAAAAACCCGCCTTTATTCCAATTTTTATTGTGTAAGGAGAAACTGGAGCTGAAGATATAGGATAGGAAAATTTGCCCTTTAACATCTATGCACAGTCTGTGCATATTTCAGGCTCTGCATTTTCACATTTTATAAATAATGACATTATCATTATTATTATTACTATTATTATTGTTATTATTATTATTATCATCATCATCATCATCATAATCCCAGAATAAATATAGGAAAACATTCAGCAGAGTGGAATGGTATTTGATTACCTACATATAACTTCATCTCCTTCTTTTTTTAGATGACTTTTCCTTCATTCCTTTTCCTGCTGGTCCACTGGATGGCTCTGTGATCACTCACATGCTGTACACAGGCAGTTCTCTGCAGTGTGATCATTTGCTTAATATCACACCAAAACCTCTGCTTCTCAGTGTCGAAGCCAAAGACTGCTAATTTCAGCAGCAGAAATAATTAAGCAGGAAACATGTCTTTACCAAGAGCAGTGGCACAGAGAAGGGCATAACTAGAGTGGCTTTGAAGGGACAACCCCTGGTCCCTCCTGGGCAGCTGTTGTTTTATACCATCTTGAAATGCCTTTGTGGAGAAGCACAAATAGGTGAAAGGGGAGTTTAGTCGGTCTATAGGGTGCAGCATTATTGAGAATGGGTCTAGTTCAGGTGTACGTCTGGGTTTATGGGTGAGAATGATTCTGCTCTTCCTTTTGGGTAGGGTTTTCTATGAGGATCTGAACATCCCATGTCCCAGCAAGCCAGAGTGCTGTGTAATTTTGCTATTCCAGATGAAAGTATCCTACACTGTTTGAGAGGATGCTTCCCTGGTGTTAATGTCAGTATTTAACAGTATGCTTGGTAAGAGGGATTTGCAGCCTTGGCCCCGTGCCTTGCATACTATGCATACAAATATATGCAATGGATATACTCAGTGTCAGATGCACCACAGTGTCCACAGTGTGATGATGCACGTTTTTGATAGGAAATGTTAATACCAGAGAAATGCCATCCAGGCAGATTGGGGCCTGGCTGGGACAGACATGGCTGTGCTTTCCACACTCTCATTATCTGTGTTCTTGAGGTTTTCTCTTAGAAGAGAAATGAGGAAACAAACAGATGCAGTCTAATCTGCACTCTGCAAAATACATGTTGTATCTTAAAAAGATATCTAGAGGGGAAGTAAATCTTAAAGGCCAATGATGCTGTAGTCGATTAAAACTGAGGAAAGCAAGAGCTTTTTATAGCTGTCTTTTCCTATAAATCACCGACTTCCTCTCCTTGGGAGATTGCCAGTGTAAAATCCAAGAATTTCTTGGCATTACTAAAATCAGAGGAGATCTAGTTTATATTCCCAGACCTGTGCAGAACAGAGCTGGGCAGTGTTTCATTTCTGCACCATAGCAGAAGAAGCCTCTAAAAAAATTATCATGTACATTCACAAATTAGTATAGCACTGTGTAGTGGCACTACTATAAATTGTATCACAGGGAACTACTGCTTTAGTGCAATGTCTTTAAAAATAGGCTTAATACATAAGACGTCCTTGAATTCTATCTGGTTTTGCTTCTCTGAGAGACTTGAGCTGTGTCTGCATTGTGTGAGCAAGGTCAGAGAGCACGTGGACTGTAAGATGAGGCCAAAATGGCATTGTTTTGAATCATTCCCTCTAGTCCATGCTGGAACAAAGATTTGGAACAGTCCAGAGGATGTGTTGCTCCAGGAGACACTCCCTAAAAGCCAAGTGGCTGGGATGCTCTCAGGTTTGCTTTCTTCCAGCACTGGTTCCGGAGGCTTTGCCTCAAGCGTTCCCGCATCAGTGTGCTGATGTGAGGGGTTTTGCTTACTGTGCCTTCCTCTGCTCTTAGCTCTACTCTGAATGTTTTCTTACTCTGAATGTATAAAACCTTTTACCTGTGAGACTAAAAAAGGAGCAAACTTGTAGAGTTCATCTACTGTGAAAGTGAAGGAAGGTGGATTAGTGGAACTGTGCAGCTGCCGTGCAGTAGATAGATTATTTAATAATTTAATGCAGGCAAGCAGTCTATTTATAACTTTTTCGGTAGTGTTCAGTAGTTTTCCCTAATTGCTAAACAGCCTGAAAATAGTTCCAAGGTCTTAAATGATAGAATCTCTTCTAATTAGTGAGATGATATTGTCTCCTTGTCTCAGAAAAACTCACTTCAGGACTCTGTTGGGTTCTTAGCACCATAGTGTGCTGCACAAAAGATTTCCTAGAAATCAGCACTGCTTTGGAAGGTATTTTTAAAAACAACAGAAAAAGCATGCCCAAGCAGGAATTCTTGCTATAGCTGTATGTACACTTCTGCCTACATGAATGGAGTTATTTGAAAACTTTGGACCAAATTTTTCCCTTTTTGAGTTAAGGGGATTTAGGTCAGATTATTAAATAACATAGTTCATTGTTTGGTAGCCACTGGAAAAGGAAAAGACTTATCTAGTTATAGAAGGGATGATAATCACAAAAGTGCTGTGCATCCTCAGTCTTCAAGCATTTTGTCTAAGCTAAGGCTCATGAAGGAGATGAGCAGTGAGAAGGGTAAGCCATAATGAAAGTGGTAAAATATTTTCTTATCTGGGACTAAAGACATGATCATAATAAAACTAGGAACACAAAATTACAGGTTTCTTTCTCAGTTTCATTTGCTCTTGTTTTATTAACATGTTAATAATTTAATATTTGTTAAAGATTATTTTGAGCTGGTACATTATCTCATATAACTCTGGTGGAGGGAAACGAAACTGGTAGTAACTTTCAATTAACTAATATACATCTAATAACTTTTTAGACTGTTAAGCAAAACAAGAATAAGATTATTATGGATGGATTTTAAATTATAACAAAATGAAATAATAGAAAAACATTAAAATGAAAGAAATGAGGACAATATTTTGCCTGTGTACCATAACTGGTAATTAGAGCAAATACAATTCTTTTTGCTAGCTAAGAAATTTTTTAAGGGCCATGCAGGTACATAGAAATAATTAGCTGCTTTTATTAGTTCATCTTAGGGCTGGTTGCATTCAGCTATACCCTCAATTTTTACATGCATATAGGTCTATACTGATACACATACACACCCCTTAACTGTATATGTAGGAAACCCACATACCCATCTGTGTTTGCCTATGATTATTTTCCTCTTTCTTTCCTTTATTAGATGCAATCACTCTATTTGTATGTACAATTGAAGTGCTTAGAAAGGAGCAATCTGATTTTGCCCTAGAGATGTAATCGTGTTTCATATATTGCTGTTTTAAATGCTCTTCTCTGACATCTAGATCTTTGCTTCAGTCTTCTAATATAATATAATATAATATAAAGTATATTTTTCACGTTTATACCTCCGCTCCTTTCACTCCACATGAACTCAAGGCAGTGAAAAATGGACAGAATAGAGAATTGTGATCTTTATATTTTTTCTTTTTGCCTGAGATAATATTGAAAAAAATATAAAAACTTAATTTGACAAGGTACTTATAATGAATATCTTTCTTATGATGGACTATAGCAGTCTTAAAAGACTTTAAAACTTCTTCATCTGAGGTGACCTGTATTCTTTACTTGCTTTAAATTAGCACTAGGTATTTAAGGTTTTATTTAAATTAGAGGAAATAGTGGTGGGGAGGTGAAGAGGAGAGCTAAAACTTCTAACTCTGGATTTTTTGGAACAAATATTTGTTGAAATGCTCAGAGCTATCTTCTCACAGCTCCAAGGGATATGTGACTGGGGAAGAGAATCCTGAAGACAGAGAGATCAGAGATTTCTATATCAAACAAAGGAAGAAGTTGTATTAAGCTTCAAAAAGCTTTCCAGGGCAGCAAGTCAGTCTTTGTAGCAGAGGGAAAAGGGACAAGCAAGAGAGGCAGGAGGGAAGGGGAGGTTGATAGTCCCAGCTCCCCTCAGAGGCAGTGGGGCTTCTGTGGCCGAGCCACTGCACAAAAGTATTCCTCATAACACACAGAAGAGATTTCTAACTTAGTCCTCAAGAAGTTAAGGCTTGACTCTGAGCAGCTCTCGGGTTTCATTTGAGGCTCATGTAATATTTATAAGGCAACTTTGGTGTCTTCATTTTCCCGGAGTAAGAAAGAATAGAAGATTATGAGGTCCCAAGTCTACTCCAGTAACCTTAATACCTGTAGTAAGTCTCAGCACAGCTTTGCAAAGAGGGTCTGCAGAGTGCATTGCGCTGATCGTGTGCAGTGTAAGAAAAGATTAAACGACTCCTACCTGGGGATTATGTCTTTTTCTTGTCCTTGGTGAATTTTCTTGAGAGTATCACACTGACATTTGAATAATACTGTTGTGGCCTGAGAACTTTGGCTGGCTCTTAGAAGTAACCACTACGCAGAAACTAGTTGTCTAAATGATGAAATTTGGAATTCTGTTAACTTGAAAATATTTGCAACCTCTTATGATTATTTTCATATCTTCCTGTCTGAACTATGTGGGACTAAGCAATTAAGTGAGCTGTAGTAACATTGACTATTTATCTTGTCTGATGACTTTTTTTTTTTTTTTTAAAGATACTCTTTTTTACTGTAGGGTCTAAAAAGACTTATGTCAGCTCTGGAAGTCAGGACAAACTCCATTCCCTTATTAGGGCTATCTTTATGTCTGATCTCTACCACTGGTCTACCTGTTCCTTGGCTCTTTCCCTCCCCATGGACAAAGGGTTAATGGAATAGTGCTTAAACGAGAGACTTTAAACTAAAATTTCTTGGTGTGTCAAGAGGCTGTACACAGATTTGTGGTGCTTGTTCAGTGCAGTTCAGGTGAGTGGTGGGGAATACCTAAGAGCAAGATGTTAGCCAGAAATGGAATTGAGGATCCAGGAGAGCTCTACTCTTGTCTAAAGAAACAACTGAAGTACAGGGGTGTTTGGGTTTTAGGAGTTACCTTTTTGTTTTCCTTTTCTCTTAAAGAATTTTTCCCATACAGGCAGCTAGGAGACAAATCACTGAGTACTTAAGAGAAACAAAAGAACCTGGCCACAAGGAGGGAGGGTCTGTGAGCTGCCTCTNGCGTGTTCCCCGAGCTCGCTCCGGAGCCCCCCTGCAGCCGAAAGACTCCCATCGCACCCACCCTGCTCACCGGGAGCCACCAACACCCCTGCCTGCTGTGACCGTCACTGCGCGGAAGGGGAAGGTGCCTGCGGCGGAGAGAAGCTGTCACTGAGTGACTGGTTCTGTTTTGTTGTTACTGCCATAGTCATTGTTGTTGGTTGCCTTGTTATACATATATATATACATACAGATATATATATATATTAGTAAAGAACTGTTATTCCTGTTCCTCATATCTTTGCCTGAAAGCCCTTAATTCCAAAATTATAATAATTTGGAGGGAAGGGAGTTTCATTCTCCATTCCAAGGGAGGCTCCTGCCTTCCTTAGCAGACACCTCTCTTTCAAACCAAGACAAGGGGGAAAAGCGTGGTGGTGTCCGCAGGGCAAGGAACAATCAGATCTTTGCCCAGTGCCTGGAAACCATGTCCATGTCTTGGAGCTTTTACCTACAGCATTACTGTAGTAGCTCCATAGAGGGGATTAATTTAAAAAATGTAAATGGTTAAAATGTATGGTTTTGTTCAGGACCAGCACGAAGTGTCAGCACAACCAACTCACTGGGATTCCGAGCTCTGTATGTGGATGGTGAAATGGCAGCAGAGGAAAATGTGGTCCATTGGCAAGACAGCAGCACCTGTAAATTAATTTGGGAAACAAAAGAGGAAAAAGAAATCTCTTAAGCAGTTTGGGCTTCAGCTAAAATAGTACAGCAAGATTAAAATCAGTAATTGTCACGGGTGTTAATTAGAACTGGGACCACACATACAAAATGTGACTCACACAATACACTAAAGAAGTCATGTCTGAGTCAGGTTACAGAGAAAAATTATTTTGCTGTAGCCTATCTTCGTATATTAAATAATTTTTTTCCTCTGTGCAGGGTATGAAGTCTTTAGGGAACAGAGCTTATTAGAACTTAAGTGATAGCCAATACATTTGCCTGCATCCTCTCAAAGTTTGAACTCCCATATGTCAGCTCCAAAGCTGCAAACTCAGCTGCAGTATTAAAGATCTTGGAGCCCTAAGGCACTGATCCAGTGTGAATGGAAATTCCTTCATTTTCTTCATGTTATTTTAAAATTTCTGACAAATCAAATGGCATTATAAAGACATTTAGAGGGTTTAACTTAGCTTCCTAAATCCTTTGGTGGATCATAAATATTTAAAGTTGATTATTTAAAAGAAGGGAGATAAAGGAGGATATTTACCTGTGAGCTAATTTAAATAAAAATATTAATATGTCGCTGCAGAGAGTTTCCTTTCTTTAAAATCTCAACTATGAAGTGCTAACTTGCAAAAGTAAGTTTGTTCTTCTGGAAACTTAGAGAAAGATGGATATAAACCTGAAAATATTAATATATTGTCAGTTCTACATAAAACCTTTTATATACTCCAGTCACATGGATTTCAGTTCTAATAAATGTTTTTACAGAAAGTTCACTTATGATAATCTTCCCTAGAGAGTAATATTGGATTACGAAACTGTTGCAGGTTGTCACTCAAATGTTTCTTCACTCAAAGGCTTTTTGAGTTTTATGATTCTTTGCAATTCTTAAAAAAAGTCTCTCCCTGCTAGCACCTTCATGCTATTGGTGTGTCTTGCTTTGGCATAGAAATGTCTAAGGGCTAGGAGGTCACGATAGTACAGACCCAGTCTTTTCTGGAATTGATGGGATTTGGAAGGGCTTTTGGGCTAAGGAAGGGGGTTAGCTGCAGGATCATCTTTGCTGCTCTGATTGCAGAAGCTTTAAGGAAGTAAACTTCCACTGAATGTCAAGTATTTTTAAAACCATTCTTCCCCCCCC